>BQNB010077539.1:18496-30813 GCA_026074375.1 Tanacetum coccineum | reverse complement strand
TTAGATCTCTGGTTCCATGCTCATGAGCATTAATCCAGCAATCTCTTTTGATCCTTTAATCCATGCAGTATGAGCTGCAAGAATTTCTAGAGCAACCAGCTGACCCTCTTCGGGAATAAGTGTAGGAGGAATTGGCTGTTCTAAGGTAATTCAACTTATCCTCAATTGATAGTACAATCCTAAGTTGTCGATACCAATCAATAAAGTTGGGTCCAGTCAGTTTTTATTTCTCGAAGAAACTGTAAAGACCGAATTGTTAGCTGACGAGGTTGTCATCTACAATTTGAAAAAGTTCAAATATTAGTATTGTCGATAATTAAATTCTTAAAAAAATTAACTACCCAATTAATTACTAATAAGACTAAGATCTAACTTGACCTCCCACTTATTACCGGAGGTCTGACCAACGTGTAAACAAGTGGGGCAAGAGGTAAGCGACGAGCGTTAATTGCATGGAAGGCAACTCTTAGTTTTATGAGACTGATGACATTAGTAACTCATATAGTAATGTCAAAAGCATATTTGGTCTCATCTTATGCCTCGTGCGAAAATTGATATAGATTTGACATATGAAAAAAATCACCATGGGTTAGAAAGGCCCTGAGGTCTGACCAGAGAGGTCAAACCAAGTGCATGTGTTCTAATTTTGGCTGGCATAGACTTCAAATTTCACATAAGGGTATACATATAAATGTGACAAAATCGTGTACAAGAAGCATGCAAAACATCTTGTAAAGTTAAGAAAACATTTTGTTAACCTTTTTGGTATAGACATCATTTTGTCAAATGTTCTCGGTAGCTCCATTTTGGACGCACAAAGAAGCGGAGGAACAGGTCAGCGGGAAGCATATTAAAAACCTAACTTCTTTTGAGGAGCCTTAGCTAAACCCACCTTAAACTTCTCTTATAGTTTGTCAATAATGGGTGAGCCGTACTTCCAACTGACTAATGATGTTATTTTATGTTAAGAAACCCTTTGTTAACATTAGTTTTATATTTGCCAATATAGTGGAAAGAACTACAAATTGATCAAACCCTATTTTGTACTCCTACATGCATCCGAAGACTCAAGTAATTCCAATAATTCCCTCATATACCGAAGCATGTAGTGGGGCGAGAGAAGATTAAAGATCAATTTAACCCCATATTGCGCACATAAAAACTAAAATTACATAAGAAATCAAATTTCATAGTTTAATGTCCATATTCAATTTGTCCAAAACCCCCGTTTCGCAAATAACACATAACTGGTCACAAGGAGTATGATTACGTGTGTAATATTAGACATGTTCAATCCAAATTTCTCTATAAGTATAAGTCCATTTTTTAAGAGTTTTATAAAGTCTATTTGCAAATATTGAGCATCACATGGCATATCACATATAAGCAATTAAAACAGACAAAAAATTAGAGTAGAAGTGAAGACAGACTCTTATATTGAAAGCAGTAAATCATATAATGCCTCGAGTTCTCAAAAGAGTCTTCCCCAATTGGAGAACCAAAAGACTCTCACTAGGTTTTCTGCTAAAGTACCTAGATCGCCACATCCATCATATAGCATGATTGCGTGAGTCTTAAGGCCGAGATAAATCAAGAATAGAATAACATGGCAGCTTAATTAACTTTTAATTTTAATCTATTCTTTTTTTATTAAGTAACATTAGTATTGATTCTAGGTGTTTATTCATTATTTATGGCAAGTATTGCATATAATTGCCATAATTTTCCAATAAAACAATAAATAAATCAAGATTTCACGCAGCCCTAGCGTGTTTAATATGTGTGTAACCCATAAAACACCAAACGAGTTGACCCGTGATGCCACTGTTGGGATTTAATAACCTGTTAACCATTAACAACTATGAGTACGCAGCGGATATGGATCATGTTTGGTACATATAATTAACACACAATAAACAAACTAAGAGGTAATATAAAACTAACCTATTGAAGAATCGAATGCTATTGAAACAAAGTGGATAAGTTTCCACCTCTACGAGTGCTCACACAAACACGTCAACCGAGTACGCCCGGAATGCTAGTCGTGCTTCACGTATAACCCAAACAACATGAATCAAGTACCCAAACAACTCACTTATACCTGTACCGAAAATCAATGAAGGGATCTAGGGTTTCAACCTAATTCGGTTCAACCAAAAATGGCCAATATGAACTGAAAATCACAAAACCAAAACCCTAGATGTTTCCAACAGTTCTCACGCCTTGACAACTTGTAAACCAACACCTTGGACCTGTTGTAGGAGATCTGGGATCAAACCACACTTCTTGAACCTCTTTTGAGGTTACTGAAAATCAGAAGCAAGGAAAAGGTGTACCGAAAATCTATAAACCCTAAGTTAGGGTTATGGAATTCGGCTGAATATTAAAGAGGTGAGGAGAGATTGATTGAAACTGATTTGGAGAGAGTTGTGATGTGTGTGTGTCGTGTAAATGAGTAAGAGGGTGAGGGTTTATAAAGCCTTCAAACCCTACTTGTGATAAGACTAAAAGACTTAATGTTTAAGCCTTATCACAACTCTATTTTCTCCTTATCACCAAGAACCAACGAACCTAGACACCCTCTAGAATCTTCCCTTATGGCCAGCCACCCCATTAGGACAACCATAGGATTCTTGTCTAGTCGTTTTATGTCCAAAGGTTTACTTTAGAAACTTTCGTGAAGCATTAAACGCACTCTAAGTGTTTAACGTGTGTGCCCCCAATAGGCTCACACATTTCTAGTTGTACATGACTAGTCCAACTACCATAACCCAACAACTGCTTCAGCAACAATTATGTTGAAACAATTTGGGAAATTCACCAATTGCCCCTTATACCATATTGCAGATTATGTTACACTAAAAAACTTGTGTTTCTATACACCGAGCCTTTTTAATTAGTTATTTATCTGCATAAACCCTACGGTCGGTCTCATTATATCCTAGTGAGAATAATAAAACACCAAATTAGACATTGGATTGGTAGGGATGTCTAATTAAAATAAGCTCGGCGAATAGCAGTACCGCACAAATGTTTCAGTTTAGATGGTTTGTATATAGAAATAAATATTGAACTACAATAATAAATGCTTGAACTTGACTTTCTAGGTTGTGCAAATAGAAAAGTGAAATACATGCACAAGAATTAAAAAAAAAACTAATTTTATAAAGCCACATGTTGTGATAGATTCAGACCTTGAGTTCCGTTGTTCTTAGAGTTTTGATCACAAATCTGTGATCATGAGAAAGATAGAAAATGCTGCCACTTTTCCCTGGAGAAGAAAGCTCTCTTAAACCATCATCCCCACATATCGACATCATATAATCTACAACATATAACTTGAACATCTCCCTTAAATTCCTGGAAGAAGAAAGCTCCATCAAGATGTAGCCATAGACAATAATAGTGTGTAACATAAAAATTCCTTGACATATTATAAATGATATTCTAGTATCTTTCTCAACTTAATATATTACATGAATCAGTGAAGTTCATTACATGAATCACACTACTTAAATGATTAATTAACTAATCATCCTTTGGGAATTATTCTATTAAGTAAAGCTAGGCATCAGAACTACGTTAATGTAGAAGTTTATGTTTACATAAAATGGCTGTCAGAACTACTAAGGAAATAAGCTACTAAATTGTAGAGGGTCTGCTACTCTACTTTACAGCAGGTCATCCTATTGCGCAGGTTCTGATTGTGTTTTCCAGAATCTGATATATTGCGAATAATGATTTCCAGAATCTGATATATAACTAATCAATTGTATATCTGCTTGAGTGAATGTTGCAGAACCCTACCTATTTATACATGATGACTCGACACTTTACAAAGGGTTGTGATCGTTTTGATAAAACCAATAGACATGTTCCTCAATAAAAAGCATACGACACACCTTTTCACCCTATAACTGACATCGTATTTTCCTAATGGGTTTATTGGCCTGCTGGCCCAAACTACTAAAAACACAGACTTTTAATCTAAATTACATAATACACACATAGACTTTCTAACTTAACAAATAATCAACAAAGATTTGTGGATTAACTTTCTAACAGATTCCCCCTTAATCTATAAATCATTGTTTTCTTCCAATCTTCAAAATCTTAATGTCTTGATGCCAAAACTTCCTTTGCAGCTAGTTTCTTCTAGAGATGTAACCATAAATAATGTTGGTTCTAAATCTTCTTCCTCAAGGTTTGACATTTCTCGTCTACGGTTTTGGACAGTCTCTTGCATAGTGTCCAAACTCATGACAATTATAACATTCTACTTCTCTAATGTCTCTTCTATGGTAGTTTTGATCTCCAGGTTTTCTTCTTCTTTTATCATAACTATCTTCATTCTTACTATCTCTTGCGAATCTTCCTTGGCCTCTTCCTTGTGTCGGATTACCATCCCTTCGTCTATCATTTACATCGTCGCGTTCATAATTTTTGTAGTTCCCTAGACGTGTGAACAACAACCTTTCACTATTATCTTCTTGGCTTCCTTTTCTAAATTTAATCCTTTCTTCATAGGTCTTAAGTTTCCCAATAATCTCCTCCAATTTTACAGTCTTAAAATCTACAATCATTTCAATGGTTGCTACTATTGGCAGAAATTTATCTGGTACTGCATTAAGTACCTTTCGTACTTTCGTTTGCTCATCAAACATTAATCCACATGTAGCAGCCTTTGTAATAATACTCATCATTTTCTCGGCGAATGAATTTATTGATTCATCTTCCTTCATCACAAGTTTCTCAAATTCTGATTTAAGTTGTTGCGAGTGTGCCTGTTGTACATCTTCTGTCCCAATAAATATGGACTTTAGAGAGTCCCAAATTTCTTTCGTTGTTTCACATCCCGCAACTTGCATTTGCAAATCTTTCGATAACCCTTGAAATAGATATGCTGACGTAGAACTGTCCTTTTTTATATCAGTTTCTTTTGATGTACCTGTTCCTTCTATCAAGTCCCATACTCCATTTACCATCAGTATCTTCTTCATTCTTAATGCCCATAATGTATAGTTTGTATTGTTTAGAACTGGGCATTGATATAATTATGTGACGATTTCTTTATAAACAACTCTGTTGTTTTCGTCTTTATCTCCTGACATAACCTCTTGATTTTGTTTTCTTCTAAAACCAATTTAAAACCTTCTTACTTTTATCCTTTGTAGTGCGTGTTATTAGGCCCAGATTATTAATCGACCCAACACAACTCCTTCTTCTTCCTCTTCCTTCTAATCTCAGGTTCCTTTCTCTCTTCTCTGAATCTCTCTCGATCGGTTTTCTCTTGATTAATTCCCTGAATCAATCGGTCTCTATTTTTCTTCTCTGGAACGATTCCCTGAATCGTTGGTTAACTTGATTCCCTGAATCAAATTGTCTGTCTCTCTCTCGTCTCTCCCTCCTCTCGTTCCTTTTCCTTGGCCCGCTCTCGTTCCCTCTCCTTTTCTCTAATCTCCCTCTCCCTCGCACGCTCCTTCCTCTTTGATTTGTCAAACTGGCTCTGATGCCAATATTGCGCAGGTTCTGATTGTGTTTTCCAGAATCTGATATATTGCGAATAATGATTTCCAGAATCTGATATATAACTAATCAATTGTATATCTGCTTGATTGAATGTTACAGAACCCTACCTATTTATACATGATGAATCGATACTTTACAAAAGGTTGTGATGGTTCTGATAAAACCAACAGACATGTTCCTAAATAAAAAGCATACGACACACCTTTTCACCCTATAACTGACATCGTATTTTCCTAATGGGTTTGTTGGCCTGCTAGCCCAAACCACTAAAAACACAAACTTCTAATCAAAATTACATAATACACACATAGACTTTCTAACTTGACAAATAATCAACAAAGATTTTTGGATTAACTTTCCAACACGTCCTACCTTATGTTAAGGAATATGTGATCCTTGCAGAAAGACAATGTTGCCACTACTTAGAGTGATGGGGCCTGTCCAAATGTCCTCCAAGAAAAAATGGAAGAAGTAAAGAAAAAGAACAGATGTACGCTAGCACAGAAAATCAAATACCTGAAGACCATAGGACAATGGTCTTTCCAATAGAAGTCCATTGAATAGTGTGAAGGTGTCAATTGTGATCCTTTCTTGGGGAAGTACATACTTATTTTTGCCCTTTCTCCAAAATCCTTATGTCTCACTTCACACATAGGAACTGGTGTAATTTTGCCAACACTGTACCTGTAAATCAAGTTCACAGCACATCAATTTAGTTAGTAACTGCATGTTTTTAAAAATATACAAAGAAATTACTTGGTTTGAAGGATTCAGAGGACATAAGTATCTGCTTCTAAACATTATAATACAAGTACAGATCAGTGTTCATACAAATACAAACACCTTTGCTGCAGAAATAAGAAATTATTTTGTACATGATCTTTCAGAGATTAGGGACTAAATTTAGGCTGAAAATTAAGAGTTCTGGATGTTTTAATAAGAAGCCAGAATTCAATTTCAATTGCTAACTAATAGACACATGCATATAGATAACTAAATAAGCAATGTAATATTGCGTAGCATGCTTATAGATAACTAAATAAGCTACCGAATACTGTTAAACATTCTTATAGATAACTCTAACCTACCTAATACTGTTAAACATGCTTATAGATAACTCTAAGCTAGCTAATACTTTTAAACATGCTTATAGATAACTAAATAGGCTACCTAATATTGTGCAACATGCTTATATATAACTAATAAGCTACCAAATACTATGCCACATGCATATAACAGCCATTCAACTAAGCACATATATCGCTCGGTCTCCTCGATCATTACGTTCATAGTAGCCAAAGAGATAGATTCGATATATCGTGACTGATACCTCTCCTTGCAACCTAATGCTTTGTACATGAGTAATAAATCCACCCAATACCCTAAAACATGCTTATTAATCTTATATATACCCATATAGCTCATATAAGTGCTGTTTGACAAAGAAGGTGACTTCTGATAGCCCACGTTGCTATTTTTTTTAGCTGTAAACCTATTCATGCTTTGATTATATTAAAAACGAATATATTGTGAATGAGATGAATATGTCAACCATTTTCTGTATGTATTTATAGTCAAAAATTAGGGTTCTAAGTTAGGCTGAGGGTTTGTAGATATGCTGTAATTATGGAGTTTATCCACAAATAATGGAGTATATCTTTAATAGCTATAACAATTTTGAGTTTGATTGGAAGATGGATATGAAAATTGAATATATCATCGTTCGTTGATTTTGATTTTGATTGCTATATGGATATGAATATGTAATATTAGTTGGATAAAGATTAGGATCTAGAGTATATCAGGGTGCATTTAGGTGCGTTTGTAATTCTTTAGGATGAAGGAAACTTATACTTTGTAGATGAATATCAATATTGTTTTGGAAAGTACCACACAAATAGGAGCTTGGCTAAGTTGGTTAAGGGCATCCAATTTAACCAAACATCTCAGGTTCGAATCATAGCCCCGTATATAACTTATAGATATATGTATTGATACTCGATTAATGTATATAATAATATAAGTGTATATTTATAATGTATATTAATATTCAAACGATAGAATACTAACGGTCGCTAATTAGTTCGTTTACGAATAATTAACTATAAGGCTTTTTAATTAATGGGCAATTAAAAGTAATTATCCATAAATATTAGAAAAGTCAAAAAGTCAACACCAAAGTGTGTTAGGACTTATGGGGCCAGCTATATGGGAAGGAAAAGAAGCAGGACCAAAAGTGTCAAGATTAGGTAGCTTTTTCACAAAGCTATATAACCCTAATCCTAACACTATAAATAGAGGATCCCTAAACCTCATTATTTATCTCAATCCCTCTCTTCTTCTCCTTGTAGTCGAACGAAACAAACACCCTTTAGGTTTTTTGTTTTTTTCAATTACTTGTTGTATTCTTCGTCCGTTAGTTCATGGAACTAGCATTCGGGTTTACTTACTTTAGCAACTTGAAGGGTTTTGGTTTCGCATGTATTACACACATGCGTGTGCTCGAAGAAGTCTTGGTTCTTCACTAGCTTGGTTGCTATAGGTACGATTTTTTGTTTATTTTTATGTTAATTATAGTTGCTATATGTGTTTAATTTCTGCTGCGTAGCTCGTATTATATTAATGTAATATTGGGATTTTAGACCACGATTTCCATCAGTGGCATAACGAGCCAAATCATATAGCTTTATAATTACATAAAAAACAGAAAAAGATGTAAAAAATGCATATTTGATGTAACACCCCGCCCCGAAACGGGCCCGAATGTCACATTTACAAAACCAAAACATATGCAACCGAAAGACTTTACTAAAAATGGTTGGCAAAATTACACCACTTACTAAGGCAATACAAAATCTAAAACATAATCATTGTCTAAGCGAACAATAAATCCCATATTCCAATAGCTAATCAACTTCTAGTGTAGATCTGGTATGTTAATCCTTAAGGTAATTCAACATTAGCTCCTGTGCACTCTTCACTCATAAACCCAGCTTCCCTCTTATTATCTGCCGCGGAGAAAAGAAATGCGGCTGAGCTAAAAGCTCAGTGAACAAATATGAACATATATATAAACAAACGGATATATCAAGTATGCAAGTTAAATGAAATGGAACCACTATAAGCTTGGTATCAGAGATTTCAATATATCACACGAACGAACAAACAGATAAGTCAAACGAAACATAAAGAAACGCCCATCACGAGCTCAAACAAATGTTTTTCTAAAGCATGAACACATGCTTAGACCCTTTACAATCAAAAGCATACCATATCATATCAAATTGTACATGGGAGCTGCAGCTCCAGATGTACACTACAAATGTGCAATGGGGTGTTGGCACCACACTAAGCCATGCACCAAATCCTACACATATTAGCCTAGGATGCATCCATACGCCCCCTGCAAATAAAATCAAATCATATATGGTCAAGTGCAAAAAGAGCACACACAAAAATTGGGGATGCCGTGGACTAATCACACCGCCACAGATAGTGTCAAGCTATTGGTGCCACAATGACGCGGCCATGGTACCTCCATGGCTAGTTAATAGCTCGGGCATTGGAACAAAACAAAGGGTTCATATACCATATCGAAACGAAACATATTATGTCCAAAGAAGGTCATGATTAAACATACGAATAAACTCATATCATGGCAGTGTCAAATGAAGCATGCATCAAACGAATTCAAAGGGCTCAACGAGGTTATCAAATAAGGTTGCAACAAATAACGAATCATAGGATGTGAAACATAAATAGGGATTTCAGTGAAGCAAATAGATACGGAGCAAAAGTCATGAGAATCCTTAAAAGGAAGGATAAAATATCTGTACCGATAAAAAAATGCAAACGAAAGAGCCAACAAAGCAACCAAATGACCAAAGAAGCAAAGACTGATCAAATAATATGTATCGTGAGTGAAAGATAGAATATCCGTACTAATATTTTGAGAACAAATAATGTTTAAAGAGAGAGTAGACATATCCGTACGAATAGTCAAACGAACGAAACAAGTGGTATATCATAACAATGGTAAAGAGAACAGAATATCCGTACCTTAAATAAACCAACGCGTACCCGAAACACAACTTACTTCTTCAAATGATCTACCTAAATTTAGGAACCATATGTCATAATATTTACTATCTACCATGCATGCTTCGTACTTTTATTTGTATATATATGTCAGTGATACTTTTATTTAAATGAGATAGAGCATTATTTGAAAATCTCTATGCTTATTTAAGTTGACATAGGTTAGAGCTCAAACTCAAAATATATGTTGACCACTATGTTATAATGACATATGATTAATCCATTTCCATATAAATATAATAACTTATCCATTTAATTTGAGGTTTAATTTTAAAAGTCTCATTTTCATTGTTTCCTAATATCCACGCTTCATCCATATATTATTTAAAGTTGTATGTACTCATTATGTTAAAAATTTGTAGTTAAAATATTTAACTAAACATACACATATGACCTTATAAGTAACTTGATTTTGGATATCCAAGGTCAAAGTAAAACTCAATTTCAAAAAGAACTAGTGTTAAAACACTTTTATTTACAAAACTAGAGACGGATGAAATATATAAAGTTTTCAAGAGGAATTAAACGAACTGTTATTATACACAGTACTTAGAAGCCAACCATATTAAGCAATCTATGCAAGGTTGCATGTTCTTTCTTCTTTTACATCAATGATTATGATTATGTATTTGAACTTTAGTTGAAGGTTTACCTCAAAGCTAGACAAAGATACATCGATAGCAATTCAAGGACAAGAGTACTGATATTGAACAAGTTGCAATCAAACCGAAACTCGCGAACAGCTAGACACAACCCATAATTCTACTCAGTCATGAACCACACCCTTCAGCGAATTGAAACCAAAACCCGAATTCGAACCAAAGTTTAACCGCAAACAAACCAGAATACAAACAAAGTCTTGCTTGAACCCAAACTCAAAGTAGAGCAAACGAGGGACACGAACAAAAAACACCAACGGGGATCTATTTATTCAGATGCATTTTCAGTTTGGAACTTGTTTTTGTTTGGGTGAGATTGTGAAAAGAAAGCAACTGACTTGCGTATATGGGCGTTTACTAACAAACTTTTCCATAAAAGTGGGATGAGGCCAAGGAGTACTGAGATAGAAGATTGACCATATTTTTATAAACGTGGGTCTATGTTTGAAAACTTGGAGGTTATCTTGCTTTTGTTCGCTAGTTCATTTTATATCACTTATAACATAGTAGTATGTTATATTAATTACGTAAATAGTCTAGACACAAGTTGTTACTTTTTATTTTCATTTTTTTTATGAATTAGTTTAGGGTAATATATTCGTTTTAGTCATCACATAATGTATGAAAATAAAATATGCTACGTATTTTGTGAACATTATTTTCTTTTTTATGTGTCACTTAATTTAGGAAATCATTTAATGAAATATTTTTGCCTAATTAATCACATAAAATATGGAAACATGAATATTTTCTTGGCTTTTTTATGTGAAATCTTATTTAGGAATTTATCTAGTGAAATCTTTTATCCTAAGTAACACATAAAATAAGGAAACAACATATGTGAATGTTTTACATTATTTACTATATGTTTTGTTGCTTATTTATCAAGTAATAAATTGTCAACCATGGGTTACATGCAAGTAAACCATGGTTATTAAGCTTAATATATATGGTGTAACACCCCAATTCTAAAGAACTAGATACTACATGAACGATACATAAACAGAGCAAAAGTCTAAGCCCAATGAATTCTCCAATAAAGAAATGACATAAGTTGTTCCAATAATTCAAACTAAAAATGGCATTGCACAGTTCCGCTATGAATTTATTCTTTAAAAACTAAATAGGCCAAACTAGTAAGTATCAAACACTCTGTGCCTCTTGTACCAGCTCTCGATCTCTATGTCCCAAACCCTGAGTACATGCTGCATGGAAAGGAAATGCGGCTGAGCGAATAGCTCAGTGCGCGGATAAAAAATAAAAGCAGTACAATACAAAAGAAACATATTTGATCATAAACAAATATTTCAGATTAAAACAAAAGGTTTTACCAATAAATTTAGGATCACAACGATGACAAGTAAGTTCAATAGAGCAATTCAACACGTAAATTAAATGGTAAGGTTTTAATTGGGCATGAGCTCAATACAATATACAATAAATCAATAAGAGCCACAAGGGCCTCTACACGGGACTACAAATCTACGTGTAGTAGCAATGGTGGATGAGGTGTTGGGCACTCGCCTCCATCCAAAACAGTGTCAAAACAATATACCTATGGTTGACCAATACGCCTTCTAAAAATCCCTTATACCACCAACAATGAGGAGACGTCATAGACTAATCACACGGCCATAGATTGTGTCACGCCATTTGTTCCACAATGACGAGGCCATGGTACCTCCATTGCTAGTTAATATCTCAAATACCCAGGTTTTAAGTAGCAATATCAATCAATAAGGTTGAGTAACAATTGAGTCCAATGACAACGAAGCAATAACAATGTATCAATAACAATGAACCAAAAGGGGTCATTATAACAATGAGGTGCTAACAATATATCACAAAAGATGATTTGAACAATTCAATAAAGATAGATCAATAGTCAAACGAAGGCACAATAGAAGTACTAACAAAAAATCCGTACGATCATATTCATAAATAGTGAAGTGTTATATTGAGAACTCATTTTAGGTGCAGAACTTTACAGAACTCTTAAAATGAATATGAGCCATTGGATGAGTATGATTA
>BQNB010077539.1:3879-17540 GCA_026074375.1 Tanacetum coccineum | reverse complement strand
ATCGCTTTTTCAAGTTTTTCCTTATGAGAAAGGATATCCTTTAAGACCTTGGCTCCCTTTGGCATGTGGATCATAGCTTCTAAGAATGGCAGATTTATATGAATCCGTTTAAAGATTGAGAGGAGCCGCTCATTTTCGTCATCCTTTTTCTGCTTCTTCACTCTGGATGGAAAGGGTAGATTTGATGACTTAGAGGGTTGGTATAAAATGAATAGCCGAGGGGCAGGTTCTTCATTATGTGTAATGCTTGGCCCTGCACCCTCGGGTCCTTCCTTTTCGGCTGCTCCTATAGTGTTGCCAGGTATCGGTTCTGAAAGGGTCGGGAAAGGGGGGGTCTCGAGTGCTAACTCCTAATCTAGTTGTTATGGCAAAATTTGGTGCTTCATGGTTAGGAGTTTCGCTTTCCCCAATTGCGAAGAGGATTTGAGAGAATTTTTCATGCATTTACTTATGGTGCTGGTCAAGCATCTCTCCTATCCCCTTTGTGTGGGATTTATTTTTGAGCATAAAGTTGGTGAGCTCGTCTTCAAACTTATTTCTAACAATCCATTCGGGGCCATCCTCTCCTTTTTTACATTTGTTGTTCCCCCATGGTGGGTATCATCGTTTTGGTAAAACCTTAAAAGAGAAGGGCATCATAGATGTCTCCCCCAGACAAGCATACCTGCTCAGCCGGGTTGATCTGTTTGCATTCATCAGCCTCGTGGGATCCTCTGCAGTAGTCGCAAATTAGGTAGGGGTTTTTAACCCAACCTCTCGAGTGGGTGTTTCGAGGTAGGAGATTTGGTTGCAAGCCCTTTTTAGACGTCCCCTGAATGTAGGTTGCATTGCTTCTGAAATGGAAGAAACATTCATGGGTGTTGACATGTCGTCCCACAGATCGTCTTGGTATTGGACATATTCTTCAATTCGATTCCACCCCTCTTCTTCGGTGAGAGAGTTAAAGCGGAATTGAGCGAATTGATCAAGCTTCCTACGGTCATCCCGAGATATGTTGTCATGAAAGATTTGTACTAGAATCCATTTCTATATCCCGTGATGGGGAACCTGTTTGATTAAGTCCTGGAAACGGATCCAGTCGCTTTTAATGGGTTCGTCATCCCTTTGTTTGAATCGAAGGATTAAATCTCTTAGGGACGAGGTACGTCCTACCGGAAAGAAGTGGTCAAGGAATCGTGATACGAGCTGATCCCATGTTGTGATTTGAGTGAGGGTATTCTATCAAGCCATTCTGCTACTTTTCCTTTGAGGGAGAAATGGAAGAAGCGTAGTCTAGATGTATCCCTTGTGGCTCCATCAGCTTGTATGTTATCGACGATACTTAAGTAGTGCTTAAAATGACGGAGGGGGTCCTCATTTCTTAATCCTTAGAATGTGCATGTTTTTTGAATTAACCAGATGTCGCTTGAGTCGACGATTCTTCCTGTTTGTTCGGTTGGAGGGGTGATTGGGTTTTGGAAACTGGAGGGATTAGGGTTAGAATGTTCATGTAGGGTTTTGGGAGGTGTTGGTGGTTTGGCTCCAGTGTTGTTGGAGGAGGATGCTTCAGCATCAAAGAGGTTTCTTTAAGCTATAGCAAGAGATTCGTTCTGCTATAGACGCCAGGCGGCTCTCTTAAGCCTTCAGAATTCTCTTTCAGGTTCGTCGAGGGGTTTGGTTAACCTTTTAATGGTGCTATGTGTCATGGTGGTTGACAAGAATGGGTTACGAAACAAATAACACAAAGAAAATATATACTACGAGAAAGCTAATATGCGGAAATTAAATTCTCACTTGAAAGGATTCAAGCAAGTAGAACTAAGCTAAACTATGATCAAAACCTAACTATTCCCCACGCAGCGGCGCCAAAAACTTGATGCGGTTGTTGTAAGGGACTTCTACAAGAAGTTTTACAACTCCCTAGGCAGAGTACCTAACCGTTGTAGTAGTAGTATAGGCAAGACTCGGGGGTTGTTATCGTTCTCTAGGGGAATAGGTTGGGAAGGCTTGATCACGGTCTAACAGAATTCTAGGGGTTGAGAGAAGATTATTTTTGTATTTTTATATTTATAAGAAAGCAGTAAAATCATATGTTTGAGAGGTTTGGTTGGTTTTAGCTATTAAACTAAATAATAAACTACGCTAATGGTGATAACAATATAATAAAAAGATTGTATTCATTTAATCATGTATTACTCCCTAGATTGCTTCTCCTAGTGTTGTTGCTTTGTCACACTTGTGATGATCTATGTAATTATTTCCTAAGTCATGAACAGATTACACGAACCCGCCGTCTATTTAATATTCCGTTGAGGCAAAACACAAAGTAAGATAGTATGAAGACTATTACCCGGCCCCCAAGAGTATATTAAATGCATTTAAAATATATTAAAAGTGGATCAACCATATTAAGGGTAAGGTAGTATGAAGACTGACCGATGGTATCCTTTCTACAAAATCATTTTTCTCTAGACATATCAACAGCGATACAGCCAAAAGCTAGTTTTCTAAAGCCGAACATGCATATTCATCACAAGAAGCAACACCACTAAGATCTACATTCTAGGTTTAATACAATCATAAATGAATACAATAAGAGGTTTAGCCAAGCATGTTAAAGGTAAATCAAGAACAATAAAGAATCAAACAACAAGACACATTGAATGATTAAGATAGTCTTACTTGATTAAAACATGAATTAAAGGAGGTACAATAGGGTTTTGAAGCCCTAAAATCGTACTAATAAGCTACCAAATGAACTAGGGTTCGTCCCCCTTTTTATTCTAAAGTTACACACACAAAACCCTAATTTCGGGTTTGTATATATAGAAAAATCGTTGCGACGGCATCGCGTTTTAATCGTAACGTCGTCGTGAAGTAGAATATTTTAGATCTTGGGTTGGGTCGTGCGAGCTGACGCCATCATACTTTCTTGTGACACCGTCATGGGATGAATTGTGACGGTGTCACGTGTATCTTGTGACATCGTCTCCAGCCGCTGAGAACATAATCTTGAGAAATATTGGTGTAGGTCCGTAGTCTTGTCCGTTTCTTCTCCAAATGAGCCCAAGTTACGTGTATCTCCTCCAAATGCCTTCCAAATGCTAAATACCTGAAAAGGAACGATTAAGTACCTATTTTGGGGATAAATGCATGATTTAGGGGTTAAATGACCCCGAAAAAGTGTATAAAATGACACCTCATCATATACTAAAGCGCTTATTTGCTTATTTGGCTTATAAATAAGCTCGTGTGAGCTTATTTGAGTCTTAGTCCAAAAAGAAAACCAAACAGGATTGAACCTTTAGCTTATTCTAGTTTTGTCTTATTTTTCTTGCTTATATGTGTGGCTTATTTAAGTACTAAAAAGGATTTGAGCTTATCGGGCTTAATAAATAAACCCACATATGCTTATTTGGTTTAGTGAGCCTTGGCCCAACATCCAAGCCATGTTATATGGTTTTAAAGATTTGTCTACGGTCTTTATCGTTTGGTTAGAGAAATCTGCTTACGTTATTTGATAAACAAAATAGATTTGATATAATAGTAACTGGATTATTTGAGTGACACATTTGATTGAATTGACTAAATATAATAGTAACTGAATTATTTGAGTGAAAACATTTTTTGACGAGAAAACCTTTTTATAAATTAAACAACCTCGAATCTGAGATCGTAATTATCACCATCGCTTAGGAATTAAATGAAGCTATCCGAGTAGCCATCTTTTTCATTATTCAATCCAACACAATTTATCTTAAAATTGTTAATGTTTATTTTAACTACGATTATTCGAACACTAATCAAATCCTTATGGACGACCTGGTCTTACCTAAAATATTATACTACATACGTGGGTTGTACTTTTACCCGTGTGTTTTCATATAATAAATCAGTAATTTTAGTCTTATAAATTTAAAGCTTTTGAAACACATCAACTCTAGTGGTGGAGATTAGTATCCTTGCCAAGCTTATGATAGGATACTCGCCATGACTGAGCAGTTGAGTGATCACTGAAATGAAACACATAGATTAGTGAGAGTATGAGTGTGATTCGTTTTTCCATTCGTGAGGTGCTTAGTTTAGCATTATCTAGCATATGTAATTTTTAATTTCATATCTCCCTAGCTAACTTGAGATATATCGTTTTGAGAATTATTTAAAAGGTCTACTTAAGGCAAGTAGAAGTCAAGTGGGGGATATTTGATAACTTTAAATAGTTAATACTTTTATATATCTAATTCTCACGTTTATTGCCTTGTTTTATATTTTTTATGAGAATTTGTACTTAATTCGTTTATATTTCAGGTTCTAGGTGATTAAGGCAATGGAACAAAAAGATGCCAAAGATGGCCAAAAATAGTTCCAATAATGCGTAATTTAGTACAGGTACTAAAATCTAATGAAGGCTACTATATTTCTCCAGGAAGCTACTTATGAGCCAAATAAAGAATAGTACCCCTACTATATTATTTAGTAGCGGTACTATATTTTTAAAGATTAGAGAGATCAGAGAATATCAAGTTACAAGAATTACGGCGTAACTAGCCCGTAGGAGTTAGACCATAATTTAATCATTGAAGAAGATATTTTTGCTGACTAAGGGTTACGGCATAACTGGTTCGATGTAATTACGTCGTAACAAAATTTTGCACTAAACGATGGAATGCCGCGTCAGAAGGGTTATGGCGTAACTTGGTCGATGCAGTTACGCTGTAATGATGACTCATCCTAGGGACTAAAGCTGCGTAAAAGTTATGAAGTTTCAAATATTAACTAATAAATATCATAAAGACGAAGGGCCAAACTCATCAAATGGCCAAAGCTTACATTTATTATATATATATGATATCAATTGATATATGATATCAATAAGTGGGTTTACCCGTGCTCCGCTGCGGGGCGCAGGCTTTGACGTTCATCAATGGTGGACGGAGTTGCAAGTTTGGAAAACCTATGCAGCAGATAATGTAAGGACGCAGCAGTTAACATCCCTGAAACTGATCTGGAGTAATATTCTTAAGTAAATGCACCAGTAAATTTATAAAAGATCAACGGATTTTGAGCATACTAGAGGAAAAAGTTATTTTCCGGACATCAAAATATAATTTTTATAACTTAGTATCATTATATATCAAAGAAGAGAGCAAAGCACCAATTTACAAATTCATTACTGATCACAGTACAATGAAAAAGGATGGGAAGAATGTGACAATTTTTCAACTTCAAGAATTGGATCATCAACTTGTTCGTTGTTTCCCTTTGTTTTCATGCCAACCCCGAAAGCTAAAACCTGCATAAATTAAGGTTGCTGTTTGAATTGAGTTAAAACGTTAAGACTTGTGGAGCTGGAAACATTAACCTCAGGAAAACCTATTTGTAGAAAAATAAATGTGGCATGAGAAATGATTCATGACAACTGATGTGTCGTTGTGTAGCGTATATTTTTATGATTCAAGTTTTAAATTTATATTTTGCTGACTTAACCAAAAACAACACTTTAACGGGCAGTGTACCCGGTCGGTGGTAGATTTGTGGTAAGTAGGGCGTCGAACACTTTAAGCGGGGTTAAATCTCTTAATTTATTTATATTTTGGTTATCTAATCTAAGTTAATTCTAATCTAAGTCAAACCTATGTTAATCTTATGTTAGTTCGAATCCTCATTCTAACAGGTAAAGGGGGTTTTCAGCCTGACAGACTAGCACGGGTTTGGTTGGTGACAACAATCAATTCAAGACACTTTAACCTATGCGAGCAAATTAACAAAAGATAAAAGAGCGATCAAGCCTTATGATAGAAAACTGTATTAGCCATCATTAATCCGATTAGAAGTTGGTTTGTTTATTTAGTGCAATGATTACTTATCACGAAGAGGCATATCATTCTTAGACTTATGGGGGACTTCATCATAAGACCTAGACACATTAATTATGTTACAATTAAAGCATCCGCATAAAGCATCCTTAATTGCTCGTTATAATCTATCTTAGGGATTAAAGCAACGGTTATCTTGTTAAACCCTAGCTCATAGAGACTTTACCCACTTACTACTTGATGGCAATTTATACACTAGTAGTCTACTTTTCCAACTATCCAATGGAATCAGAACATTATTTGTTCAATTATCTTGACTCACCTACTAGTCAACATGTTTAATAAACCAAAGACAATTTTTGTTAACTAGTTAAGCCAGAAGCGTATCCTTAGCACGATTTTAGAAGGACAATATTTGTGATCCTATGATTCTAGATGTATAAATCACTATATGGAGAGCTATCTCGGCATCTAGATTACTTGGTCCGTATCACTAGATCCAGTTGAATGATAGGTCGCATACAAAAGCACGTAAACAAGTATAAATTGATAAACATAAACAAGCATACAATGATAAATTAAGAAATCGAGATATAAACAAAACCAAACATTCAGATCTTTATAATAATGGCTAATACCCAAAGGTATTAGCCTTCAAACATCATAATTAATACAAGAGTAATTGTTTTAGCCAAGGTAAACTAACCGAGTTAACGAATGATACAAAAAACTGAATGATTACAAAAGTATAAGAAATTACACGTTGTCTTCTATGGATTGGAATGCGTTTGCAAGTCCACTTTTTTGCTCTTTTTCCTCTCCACGTGAAAATTGAGCTTTTGTGGTTAGGTATCGAGAATATGATTTAGCACACTTAAAACTTATTTTTGAGTTTTGTATTTATAGTCGTCTAGAGTCGGTTCGATACGGCGTATCCAAGGTATTGGATATAGCGTATTGGTGTTTCTTGGAGTAGGGGCCATGTTTGATATCTTCCAGAATATTTTATTCCCATATAGCTTGAATACGGCGTATTGTCTTTCCTGGATACGGCGTATTGGACTTGTTTCCTTTGTGGTCTTTGGTGAGTGCAGGCAACAGATACGCCGTATCTTCTTGATGGACAACGGTGTAATGGTTGTCAGAATAGTAATTCCAAAATATCTTCGTTTAAGCTCTAGAATGCGCGCCTTTTGCTAATATTCACCAAGTACTCCGTAATTACTATAATTCTCAAATATATACTATTAAGTAAGAATTTTTTGCAATAATTATATAAAATGGGTTAAATAAATGGGATAAATGATGCTATAAAATAGACGTTATTTGATGTCATAAATATCCCCACTCGAATCCTACTTGTCCTCAAGTAGCCTTTAGAAATTTTATAAAAAATGTATCCCTAAGGATATTTTTCCTTTAAAGCATTTATTTGATCATTACTAAGTAATAACAACCCAAAACACCCCACGAAATAGGAAATGAAAAACGCAAATCACTCAACTGAATCCTATAATGCTGAACATGTAACTATATTTGCTCAATTGCTCGGTCGTACGAGTATTTTTATTCATAAGCTTGGTAAGATACAAACATACTCCACCCGCTAAAGCTAAGGAGTTAACAAGTTTAATAATGGTAATATGGGTTGGTATATAAGGCTTAGGGTTGATTACTCTAACTAATCTTTATTGATACCAATATTCCAGGAGGGCAACAAAGACCACACATACACACCTTTACGACGGGATAGACAAAATGTGACTTGATCACTTCACCACATCAAATCAGCGAAAGAGTATTGAATAGTAAGAGTAATATAGGGTATGGATCTTCTAACTTTCATCAATAGTAATAAACCAACAAGGCAGCTAAGACATGCATACATGGCCGTAACGACGGAATAGACATGCACGTTCAATCACATCCTCATTCGCGTAAAACTCAGGGTTAATGATTTTGAAAGGGAAATAAATTGTTGTTAAATAAAAATTACGAAACAAATAGATTAAGTCTAAATACAAGTTGCTAGACACTTTTTCTCGACCGTTACCATGATAAAGACACAACTATTTAAAACATCTTGATCATAGATCAAAAACAACAACCTAAGTTGGCGTTCCGGTAATGATCAACTTCCCAAACATCCCATACTTTACATACTTTACAAGGCAAGTGGCGATATCTTCCACTTTATACAATACTCCACATTGTCGATTTGTATCAATGAATAATCGATCTTTCATGTAATTCCTTCGGTAGTTGCGAAACGATTATCTTCAAACTTTCCTTCTCTTTTTTGTTATGATTTTTCTAATTTTTTGTTGCTCACACTATACTACGAAACTCGGTGTAATTTCACCATCTTCACGATCATAATAATTCCGGATAATTCCTTCGATAATTCTTCATTCTTCGAACGAACCATTAATTGCGATGGTAGTCAAAATACATGAGTTTTGACTATAATATACCTTCCCATTTGCGATGTGCGAATTTTTTCCAACCGTACCAAAATAGACACAAGACTCAGGAAATACAAACTTTACGCTTTAAGCAACTAGTAACTGTAAAATAAACTTAATCTAACAGGGTAGGCTAAGGTGTAAAGGTGTAATGAAACAAATAATTAGTGTAGTTCCTAAAGATTGGCTCTACGGGTTGTTCTATGGGTATCTTACTCTTAAAATAAGAGTAAACAAAGGGTTTATATGGGGGTTAACCAACCAGTGTAGTTAGTTAATAAGCAACATGTAAAGGCGTTTTGGGTGTAATCCTAAAATTTTCTAGTTTAAACAAGTTACTCAATCTAAATCTATAATACTTATCACTGCGGTCTCGAATAGATATACCAAGCCAAGTTTTAAAGTCTACAACATCACCAACACACTCATATTTTGTGGAATTTGGGTAAACATTTGGAAACGGATAAGGTTAAATCCTCATAATATCTAACAAGGGTTATTGTGTGCGGGTTATGTATCAAGTAATTTCACAAAAGTATGCTTGAAATTTTTTTAAATTTGAGCATAATTTAAGCATTTTAGTGTGAAAAATAGGACAAGTAAACATTCTAATTCCCATCCCCCCCCCACTTGAATTATACAACATCCTCGTTGTATAGATAAAACATTAAATACGGGAATTGAAAAGAATTAGAATGAGAAACTCCCCTGATATTTGCTCGGTAGATTCTCCATGTTGAGTTTATTAGCAAGATTGTGTTGAACAACCGCCTTGAAGTTTCAAGACTCCAACACTTCAAGATCTCCAAATTTGTAAATTCTCCACCAATATTCGTCGATATTTCTTTCACGAGGTCCTGTATAAAACATAGGAAAAAAACGTGTATTCTTATCTTGGTACCTATGGTTAATTTAAACTAAACTAAACTAACTAAATACGGGTCGTTTTTGGCGTATACGCCGTATCATGTGCATGAATACGTCGTATTGCTAGAATTGACAATAATGTTTTTAAAGTGCATAAAAAGTAAAGACTGATAACGTCCAGACAATCAATACGCCATATGGTATAGAGCGGATACCGTATTAATGTCTGGGAATACAGACTCAATAAAATTAAATAACAATCCGGGTTGTCTCTCGGGAAGCACTTTTGTTTTCAGCAAAGTCTTTAAGTTAAACTTGTCTTCAGCTTCTTTTTCATTCCATCTCATGTACGCTAATGTGCCCGCGTGTGAACCATTCTTCCATCTTCGCATCTCGAAAGTAATCGGGTCTTAAGTTCAATACTCCTTTGTAGAACCCCTTATGCTTTTGGTATGGATGCGAGATTCTATTCATCTTATCTTCTTTACATACCTCAGTAATGTGGAATCATGTTGCATTGCTCATTAGTTGGTGTTTTAAAACCTCGGATGTAATGCACCATTTTGTAGTTACTTCTTCATTAACATTGTAAATGGTACTCATTCCAATCAAACGTTGTGCATTAAGTCTAATTCTTTTAAAAAAATGGTTCACCAAAACTAACATCGCCCATTCCGTCATCACGATAAGCTTCCATATTTTTCTAAACTAGACAAAATCATCACAACAAAAAGGGTTCCACAAAAATAGCATATTCACTTAAGCCTCCTATAACATATTCCCTTTGTTTACAGAACCAGCTTATTTTCATTGTATAATTATGAAACTTTTTGGACATCACATTGACATATAATAATGGGAAGAAGTTAGCGTGCGTAAATTCAAATCATATCATGCATGGAAACTTTAATTTGTGAGAACAATATATATGGATCTTCTTATCATAGTCGCAATAACTAGGGTAATCATCAATTCCAGCATCAAGTTCATCATCCCTAGTTACTAAAATTCTTCAATTACCTTTACCTTCCTCAATGTGGGCACAAAATCTCACCTTGATTTAATCCTAAGCTTAAATGGTTCATTTAGATCATTTAATTCTATGTAATCATCAAGAAAGGGTCTAATGGTCTATTTAACACCAAAATCTCTCCCATAAGCCTAGCTTCTAAATCAAGTTCCATTCTTTCTCTCAAACTTAGCATGTAGACCCTCTTAATTAAACTGCTACCAGGTTTAACACTTGTGAAAACAATCCTTTCTTCCCTGACCCTTAAAATAATCTTTCTTTTGTAAACATCAATCTTAAAAAAAAAAAAAAGCATGGGGGTAGATAAAAATGGTCTTCCGAGGATCAAGGGCACTTTGATATCTTTGGGCATATCTAGAATTATAAAGTCTACTGGGAAAACAAATTTACCAATTCCTACTAGTACGTTTTCAGCTATTCCTTTTGGGTATTTCATAGTCTTGTCTGCTAACTCAACTTTCAACTTAGTGTGAGCTAATTCGCCTAATCCTAAGTTAAGGTAGGTCAAGAGAGGCATAATACTAACGCTTGCTCCTAAGTCAACAAGGACATTATCAAAGCATACATTATTAATAAAGCAAGGTAAAGTGAAACTCCCTGGGTCTTTCTCCTTTATGGGTATGTGAAGCTTCAGAGTAAGCTTTCAAGAATTGTAGTCCATATGATCCCTTCTTTACATTAGTAACCTTTTAAATGACATGGAAATGGAATTGTCGTTTGTCTTGTTTCGTACATCAGTGTACGTTTTTGTCTAGTGGATACGGCGTATTGGGAAGATCCAATATGGCGTATCAAGCATGAAGCAGCTTCATAGTAGTTGAAATCGACTTGTACTTAATCTCTCCTCGGGTTTGCTTTAAGTAGAGCTAGGTAGAATTGCCAAATCCTCTGTCTTGTAGTACCATAGCTCATGTTGCCCGATTTTGGATTTCTAAGTTTTAAAGAATGCTCTTTGGTTATGAATGGCAGCATCTGTCGAAGCTCGGATTTCTTTATCAAATTGGAGTTTTCTTTGTGTCTATTTGCTGATTCTCTCATAAACTTGCTCAGGGTTTCTTCCATAGATTGCCTTCGTTCTTGGTATGAAGGATTCACATTGTTCCTTTGATAGAATCCCAGAGCTGCTACTCTATATCCCCCTCCTTGAAAAGGTCCACTAAATACCGAAAGTTCATAAGTTTCACATAACTCTTGTGTTTCTTCATGAGTTTCATTCTCATATTCTATTTCATCGTGATCGTGGTAGGTAATCTCATTTCTTTCCTATCTTCTCCAACCATCATCGCTTGATTCATCATCACTGATTAAGCCTTCCATGATAGCTTTATTTCTTAAATCTTGTTCTTTTAGCTCGCTATCCTTCAAGGCTTCATACCATTCATAATCTTGGTAATGAAGCGAATCTCCAACTATGTAAGCTTCAGGTAAGTTTCCTCCATTACAATATCTATCATTCTTCCAACTACATGTTGGCCATTCCGAATATCCAGTTTTATAATTGAAGGGCTTACAATAATGCTTAACTGGTGTGGGTTCAGTCCAAACTCCAGTGTCAGTCCATGGTTTCTCATCAACCCATGGTATATCTCTGTTTTATTCATAGATCCAATCATCTTTATATTCATCATAAGTCTTGAATCCCTCAATGTCCTTAGTAAGTAAGACTGTATTAATTTGCAAAAGATAGTTAAATTCTTTAAAGGTCTTGCACATAGGTGTCTCAAAATCAAATATATTAGTGTCGATACTAAAGACTTCAACAACTTCATCTTCATTATCAGAAGATTCTTCATCAGTGAGCTCAACTTCATCATCTCCTCTAATCCAGTAAATCCATATTGCTTTCTTTGTATAATGATCCATCGTCTTGTAGTTAAAAAGTTTTGACCCCAACCATTCAGTAAATGCAACATCAAATGGATCATATCCTATATCAACATCAGCTTCATGCAACATTCGTTGCTCTGAATCATCATCTTTGTTTAAGTCACATAGGATGTTTGCAACTTCAACTTCATATGTGAATAAATCATCATCCATTCCGCTTAATCGATTTAATTCATTGTTGAAAACTTCAAGTGATGTACCGCAAGTGAGCGAAACATCTTTGTCGTTAACATCTTCAAGTTTCTCAAACTCTCTTTTGATTACCTTTGTCATTCTTTACTGAAAAATAATCAAAAAATTTATCAATAGAACCAGCAGGAAAAAGGTGTTAAAAAAATTAAGCTTTAAGTTCGAGAGTGAAAAAGAACTTTATCAGATGATCGATACGCCGTATTCAATGGAAGTGAATATGCCGTATTAATTTTTTGAGTGAATACGATGTATTGGACAGAAAGTTAGATGCGCCGTATCCAATGGAAGTGGATACGCCGTATCGAGTTATCAACCAGAATAGTGTATTAGGAAAACAATTATATACGCAAACAATTAAACACACAAAATATGCGAGCAAACAATTAAAGTAACAAATATACAAAATATACAGAATATATAAGAATATATACTAATCTAATTAACACTACTCCTAAGGGTTAGATCTAATCTAAAAACCAAAATATAAAATAAAAATCAAGATTAAATTTCACTCCCCGGCAGCGGCGTGATGTGTCGTTGTGTGGTGTTTATTTATGAAAGTTTAAGTTTTAAATTTATATTTTGCCGACTAACCAAAAACAACACTTTAACAGACAGTGTACCCGATCGGTGGTAGTTTCGTAGTAAGTAGTGTGTCAAACACTTGGAGCGAAGTGCACTTAAATTTTATTAATATTTTGGTTAACTATTCTAGGTTAATTCTAATCTAAGTCAAACCTATGCTAAACCTATGTTAGTTCTAATTCTAATTCTAACGG
Organism: Tanacetum coccineum; assembly: GCA_026074375.1. Classification (NCBI taxonomy): domain Eukaryota; kingdom Viridiplantae; phylum Streptophyta; class Magnoliopsida; order Asterales; family Asteraceae; genus Tanacetum; species Tanacetum coccineum. The sequence continues at coordinate 4,525 of BQNB010077539.1, read as the reverse complement.
GTAAAAAGGGGTTTTTCAGTCTGAGAGACTAGCACGGGTTTGGTGGTGACTACAATCAATTCAAAACACTTAAACACTCGCAAGAAAATTAACAGAAGATAGAAGAGCGGTCAAGCCTTATAATAGAAAACTGTATTAGCCATTATTAATCCGATTAGAAGTTGGTTTGTTTATTCAGTGCAATGATTGCTTATCTCGAAGTGGCATATCATTCTTAAGACTTAGGTGGTACTTCTTCCTAAGACCTAGATACGAAGAATCCTATCACAATTAGACGCATCCGCATAAAGCATCCTTATTTGCTGATTATAAGAGGCAATGGTGATCTTGCTAAACCCTAGCTCATAAAGACTTTACCCACTTACTGATTAACGACTTTTTATATACTAGTAGTCCACTGTCGGAGTCTTTACCAATTGATTAAGAACGTACTCGTAGATCCTAAGGACACCTAATGGTCCAACTAAGCTCACAACCTAAAGGCAAAGATAGGTCAATATTTGTGATCCTATGATTCTAGATATATAACTTGCAATATGGAGAGCTATCCTGGACTCTTAGCCTACGCCCAAACAACACCAAAGTTACGGCGCATTAAATATGTAGGACTAAACCCAGTTGAATGATAGGTCGCATACTTAAGCAC
>BQNB010077538.1:0-30813 GCA_026074375.1 Tanacetum coccineum | reverse complement strand
CTTTTCTTTCTTTCTCCGCTCATACTCATACTTATCTGCCATGATTGGTAGTAGTTTCTCATAGTGCTTTTCGCAGAATTCTTAGAGATCTACAACGGATGTAGTTCTCTCAGAGCCCTGGGGGGTTTGTTTGTTTTCCCTATCGTATTCCGCACATCAGACTTGGGATGGCTAGGGGTAGGTTGTTTGTGATTGCTCATGGTGAGTATTTTCAAGGAACGCAGTTATATCGTTCCTACGGATGGCGCCAACTTGTTAGTACAAAAAGCGTGTAGGGGTGAATGTGAATCTAGACTGCTAAATGGGATGGACCTGGGATTAGGATACGCTGTTGATCTTGTACTAATCTAAGTAATGAAGTGGCGATCTGCACAAATGAGAGTAAACCGTTAGCCTTACCGAGGGGCTGACCCCACGATTAAGCTCCGGTGTGAGAGTAAGTATACATGTTTGTCAAAGAGAATGTCAGCGTGTGTGTGTACTAATGATAGAGTAGAATGTACCTTTTTGGGGGGTGAAACGACCCCTATTTATTGGCAAACCCAATACTAGGGTTTCCTAATATTTCGCTTGCGACTGTTAGTAGCCGGAGTGGGTCCCTTGTCGGGCAAAGGTCCACGTGTAATCGTGTCTGCAGACGTGAGTATCCTTCCGTAGCCCGTGTTTGTCTGCGGAGGTGCAACGTGTGCGGCTTCAAAAGGTACTCACGTGCGTCTTTGGAATATCCAAAGCGTGACCCTTGTCATGCTTAGTAGTCCGGCTATTTGTTGTATTGGGTCAGGGCCCATATGCGCATATTATGAACTGAGCCCAGTAAGATTGGTATTCATACTATACGTCATCACTCCTAATGCCTCAAATGAATCTATCTTGAAACAGACTTGCAAGAGGTAATCTTCATGTTCTGAAAATATTGATATAGTGGTTCTGGCCTTTGGGCTTGGTGTTAAGAGTTGGGATAAAAAAGTATACCTTGTTAGGATTATGAAAATCCATGTAAAAGACTCGGTCACCCCGTGTTATATCTAGCATAGGTTAGCTCGTAGTCTTAGTTTTAATCTTTTAGTTACCGTACGACTTATGGTGTTGGGCCGGGTCTTTACCCACTTGTTAGCCCACTTCATGGCCCATTTAGGGGCACCAAAACACTTGTATAAATACCCCTTTCCAGCCATGGGAAGGGGTTGGTTGTTCATTTGATAATACACACACTTAAAGGTGTTTTCTCTCACTAGACAAGTCACTTTCTCTCTCTAGAAATTTGGCCAACCCATCATTCCTAAGCTTGTATTGTGATATCCAATATACTACACTAGACTCTTTCTTAGCTTTTAAGGCAATAGAATTAATTCTTTCCTTTTTGCCTCTATAGATTTAGAAATCTTTTTCCATGACTACTTCATGTACTTTTAGATTACCGTTAAGCTCATCTAGAGCTAGTGATGACAAATCTTTCGATTCTTCTATCGCCGTGACCTTTGCTCTTCATTTAGGATGTAGAGCCCTAAGAAACTTCCTAACATAGTTCTTGCTAGAGAAACCTTCATCAAGAGCTTTAAGACTAGTAATAATAGTGTTAAATCTAGCAAAACCGCTATCAATAGATTCTTCTTCAAGGATAGTAAATTGTTCATATTGTTGAACAAGAAGATCAATTTTATTATCCTTTACTTGGCTATTACCTTGATGTGTGATTAACAACGATTGCCAAATATCTTTAGTCGTTTTACACATAAAAATTCTTTCATATTTCTTTTTAGGTAAAGCATTATAAAGAACCATTTTAGCTTTATTATTTTTTGCAAGTTTCTTTTTAAGATCATCATCTTGTTGTTCAAAAGGAACTATTTCTAAAATTTGAGTTTCTTTGTTTCTGGCAACCGGTGGAAAATCACCATTCAAGATAATATGCTAAAGATCTAAATATTTTGCTTTCACATAAGTTTCAAATCTATTTTTCTAATATATAAAATGATCACTTTCAAAAAGAGGTGGTCGTTGCATAGATTTCCCTTCTAGATATTTATCCGAATTCATAGATCGATTCAAGCTTTAATGTACAATATACGTTAAAGATCTTGGGTGACCTTGGCTTCTGATACCAATTGTGGAAACTAGAAAGGGGGTTGAATAGTTTTTACGGTTTTAAAATAAAACTTAGATTATCGACTTATGTGAACTCAAGAGATATACACAAGTGTATATGATAGCGATGCAATAAGTAAATAAGTAATCTACGAAATATGAACAAGTAAAGATAAGAAATATCAAACCGATGACACAATGATTTATAGTGTTCGGCTACGAAGCTCCTCTTCGTCCTACTCCACTCCTCAAGTACCCAACTTGAGAGTTATCTTCACTATGTCAACAAGCTCCCTTTAGGCGGAGAAACCCGTACACGTCGCTTACACTTTTTCCGGTACTAAGCTAAATACCGAGTTCTAGTTCGAGATAGAACCAATCTAACACATTATGTATTTTGAGGCCTAAATACTAACCTATCATACACATATGATACACACAACTCACAACACAAGATATACAAGATGAATGATTATTACAAACGTGATGACACAACTAAACTATTAACACTTGAAGCTTGACGTATTCTTGAGTGTTATTCACTAAAGAGTGGAATAAGTTGATCACTTGTAATGGATTATGTAACAAGTATAATGATCAAAAAATATAAAAGATAAAAGATGTATGTGAAAAATATATGACAAGAGTTATTTGAAATGAAAGCTTAAGGTTGCTATTTTAGGCAAACCTCTAAAATTCAAATCTGTCCTAGACAGTTGGTCCGTGCGACTCATGGATCCACCATTGTCTGGATCCGTCCCTTGTATTTGGTGGATCCGTGGGTGGAGCTGGGACAACATTTGTCATTTTGTGATTAACCTCAAATCTATACAAAATATTGTTTTGTACTTAATAAAACTAATTTATTAGATTCTTCTAGAACAAAATATTTCTTATCACCAATAAGGAAAGATTTTCTAGATTTGGAAAGATTTGAAAAGATTTGGAAAGATTGTTTCCACTTATGGTTAATCTTATTTTGTCTTACATGATTAATATAACTAGCTTATAATTAATCATGTGTTAACTTAAATCATTTGATTAGAAAAGGTTTATGCAAATAATAACATTTTTCTTTGATCATTAACTATGTCTAATAATGCCATATTCATACCTTAAGTGATTTGTCGTCGTCAAGTAAACTTTCGACTAGATAACTTGTTTACGTAAACTTTTACGTAGCATGACATTATATTTGTTATTATCGAAACATGAAGATCATTAAATATAAATATCGTTTTTGCGCGAATATTTGTATTAACACTTTTAAATAATGAACCAATAGTTGTAATTTAATTTGTCAAGATTAAGGGGTGTGTGAATACACGCCTTAATGCTAGCAATTGAATAAAGGGTAAAAGCTAAAAATACTATATGTATTATCCCAGATAACTCATTTTACATAATGAATTCTTAAATGTGTCATTATACCTAGTGACATATCAGAATTCATAATGTAGAATGAGTTATGTGAGATAGTACATAGAGTATTTTTAACTTTTATCATTGTTAAAAAGAAAGTTTCACTAGGTATAATGACACATTTAAGAATTCATTATGTAAAATGAGTTATCTAGAATAGTACATAGAGTATTTTTAGTTTTTACCTTGAATAAACTTTCTTAATGAGTTGTTTTGACTGATTTGGTGGATTTAGTGGTATGCTGCATGTCATGATGCTATGACATATTTAAAGCAAAACTATGCAAGCAAGATTTAAAGCAAAAATATGCAAGCAATAAGCAAACAAATATAATGAACATAAGCTACGGAAAAATTACAGCCGAGAGGTTTGGAGAGCAAGAGAGGTTCGGTTGGTGTTTAGAGAGTTTTAAGATAGTAAGACTGATACCGTATTAAACTTAGGTTAATTTCTCATAATAACATTAAGCATGAACCAAAAGTATATTTATATATCTGTATACTATTTATAAAAAATGGAAAAAATCCTCAAATCTTAAATGTTGAAAAATTAAACAAAATATATATGAAAACTATAAACTTTTTTTTTATAACTCATATTATTTTCATTTAGTTTAAATAGTGTTTAAATAATGTTTTGAAAATTGAGTCTCTAAGCGACCCAGTCGAGTCATCGGGTTACCGGTCTAACCGGTTCGACCACTGGGTCAACCCAGTCTTCCACAAAAATAAAATTTATATATATTTGAAATGATACAAAAAAGTGTATATATATCTCGAAAACCGGGTTTACTTTGGTCACTTCAAACCCGGCGGGTCTAACCGGGTTTCGAAAATATAATACCCGGTTTAATTTGACTCGTTTTTTCGATTTGAACCGGTTGAACCGGCCGGCTCCAACCGGGTTACAAAACATTATTTTTTATCCTGAATTCATCAAACTTTTATTATTTTTCGTTTATAACCCATAAACTTTTTTTTATCACTACAACTATCTGTCACTATAAAATCTCTTTGTTATGCAGGATATATAAAATACCAAAGAGATTTATTATTATTGATTGAATGAATTTCAATTACACTAGATAGCATGTCTATTTATAATAGAACATAGCTTGAGAATAAGCTAACCTAAACCCTAATGGACCCAAATCCCACAGACCGGACTTGGGCCAATAACTCGTCTAACACTCCCCCGCAGTTTGAACGGGAGTCTTTCGGAAGGACAAACTAGATAGAATGTTGAAATCACCTTATTCTTCTCTTCTTCTATCTTTCTTTCTTCTCTTCTTCGTTGATCGTTTGCACGGAGATGGACTTGAATTTGAAAACATAATTGTATACTGCTTCGCGGGTTCCTCCATTTTTATGACGTTCTTCTTTACGTCATGGCTTACTTTGCCTTTAGGAGGGAGCGGCAATTTTGTGGTCAACTTTGTTGTCAGCGACAATGATCTTCGACAACGAAAACAATTAGATGAAGAAGAAAAAAATGGTTGATCGAAGGCGGCTCAACATATTTTGTGTGTTTTGACGGCCAGAGTTTAATGTTTATGAATGGAATACGAAAATGAAATCCCAAATAAACAAGAACAATAAAGCCAAAAAAAGAGATTCCTCCGGATCACTGGCAAGCAGCCGATGACCGGAGGATAGCAATTTTTATTGGTGGATCTTACCTAAAGTTGTGATACCATGTAAAATACCAAAGAGATTTATTATTATTGATTGAATGAATTCCAATTACACAAGATAGCTTGTCTATTTATAATAGAACATAGCTTGAGAATAAGTTAACCTAAACCCTAATGAACCTAAAGCCCACAAACTGGACTTGGGCCAATGACTCTTCTAACATGATACTCTTTAGTACTACAAATACATTTAGGGATCCAAATTGGTTTAGAAAACCAACTGGGTTAGGCTTGAACATAATAGTAAAGTCGGTAACCCACTTTGGCTGTTAATACAAATAATGTCTAAAAACATTATTTATATTTTTTGACCTCTCGATGTTTTGAATATAACAAAATGTAAAAACGTTTAAGATAAAAATAAACATGTACAAGTTATTAATCGTAAATTTCCATTTCAAATGTAAATCACTTAAGGTATGTATAAACAAATCATTAAACATAATTAGTGATCAAGAAAATAACTTTTCTTAACCATCACATTTTCTCAAAAGTATTTTTACAAAAATAAATATATACAAAATACTTTTTAAACAAAACGAAATGTTTTATTTAAACATAAAAATTCAAATATGGTTTTCCTTCCAAAATGGAACCTTCTATATCAGATAAAACCTTCCCCTCTAAAAGACAAAAGGGGAGCGTCAGTCTACAACGGCCCCCTGATATGCTGGGCGGCCCCCATATATCTCTGGGACCGCCGGGACCGCCAGCAGTGACCGTTGGGTTTTACTGCCTATAAATACTACATTATTCCCAACTGAAAAACAGACCTCTTTACACGAATTTTTTTAGTCTTTTTTCTCTCTCTAAAACCTTCTTTCCCTCTCTAAATCTCTTGATCACTAATATTGTTTGATCTTGTTTCAAGTGATTCAATCTCTTCTTTCTCATCTCTCCTCTCTATTAAGTGCAAGAGAAGAACATTCGTATTCGCCAAGAAAACGAATTGTTGTAGCCAAGTGATTTCTCTTTCTTTCTTCTAAGAACCAAATCTCTATCTTGATTATCTTGTGTGATTGTGTAAATCGGATAGTGTATAAATCCGATAGTGTAGATCTTGTGATTAATATTACTTGTTTAATGGTAGATTGTTGCTAGCAAACGAATAGGACACGATTAATTAGCTTAGTGTCGGAAAAAACAATGTAAGGGCGCGTGTAACCGGTTTAACTTCGCCTAAAGGAGCATGTATCACATAGTGTAAATCTCGAGTGGGATACTCGGGGATTGGAGTAAGGACGAAGAGGAGCTATCGTAGCCGAACCCCTATCAATCATGGTGTGTCTTGTATTTGATGTTCCTTCCGTCATCTCTTTATAGTTTGTATGTATGATTCTTACTTAATGTTTATGTTTAGTAATAACTAGTATATACATACATTATTGGTTTCATATTGTGGTGGTTGGTTGAACATATATCTCGGAATCTAATAAATTTAGAATTAAAAATTATTAAAACCTAAATTAACTTGTAAACAAATTAACCCCCCCCCCCGCTTCTAAGTTTCTACAATTTGGTATCGAGAGCCATGTTACTCAAGATATATAAATATATGTATTTTAAAGCTTGATCAATCTAAATGGATTCCGACAAACATCTAAATGGTAATCCATATGCAAAGACCACAACCCCCCACCTTTTTTTGAAAAAAAAAAGTTGGATAGTTTTAATTTATTAAAAAAATAAGATTTTGAAACAAGAGTATAAATCAAAGATCTTGATCTTTGGCATGTTATTACTAACGGGGATTTTCAACCTATTCAACAAAATCCGGAAACCAAATTAGATGAGGTTATCCCTTTTGAAAAACAAAGTGATGATCTTAAAAAGAGGCTTGCAAAAATAACGAAGCCAAAATGGTTATTCACAATGTTTTGCCAAAAAAGAATATGAAAGAATTTTCATGTGTAATACGACAAAAGAAATTTAGAAAACTTTGTTAATCACCCACCAAGGTAATAACCAAGTTAAAGATAACAAGATCGACCTTTTGGTACAACAATATGAATAATTCATCATTTCTGAAGACGAATCTATAAACAGTGCTTTTGCTGGATTTAATACGATTATTACTAGTCTAAAAGCTCTTGATGAAGGTTATTCTAGCAAGAATTATGTTAGGAAGTTTCTTAGGGCTCTACATATTGAGAGCAAAGGTCACGGCGAATGAAGAGTCAAAAGACTTAACATCACCGTCACTTGATGAACTCATCGGGAATCTCAAAGTTCACGAGATGATCATCAAGAAAGATTATGAAATAGTCAAAGCTAAGGGAGAAAGAATATCTCTTGCTTTAAAGGCTAAGAAAGAATCTAGTGATGAGGAGTGTTCGACTCCCAGAAGTAAAGACGAAGAATACGCCATGGCAGTTAGAGACTTCAAGAAGTTCTTCAAGAGAAGAGGTAGATTCGTGAGACAACCTCAGAACGACAAAAAGACGTTCCAAAGAAGCCGAGATGACAAGAACGGCAAAAGTGATAGAAAATGTTTTAGATGCGGTGATCCAAATCATCTTATTGGAGAATGTCCAAAACCACCAAAAGACAAGAACCAAAAAGCATTCGTCGGAGGTTCTTGGAGTGATAGCGGTGAATAAGATGATGAGAAGGACAAAAATGAGACGTGTCTCGTAGATCAAGCATCAAATGAGATATCCCTTAGAGTCGACTTGGAACCCGATGAGTGGATAAAGGATAACGGATGCTCTAAACACTTAACGGGTAACCGAAAGCTCTTCTCAAGCTACAAGACATACAACGAAGGTAATGTTATTTTTGGTAGTAATCTTAGCGGTAACATCATTGGCAAAGGTACGATTTCGAATGACTCTCTCAAAATAGATAATGTGGAACATGTAGATAACTTAAGATTTAACTTGCTAAGTATAGAACAAATATGTGATAATAAGTGTAGAGTAACTTTTTCTGAACATGATAGTGAAATCACTAAGGATGGTAAGGTTATAGGTAGAGGTATTAGGAAGAAAGGCTTATATGTGATGAAATTAGGAAATAAGCCAAAAGACAAAATTTGTCTTGCAATGATTGATGAAAACTCCACATTGTGGCATAGGAGATTAGGTCACGCTAATATGTGTCTCATTCAATCGTTAGCATCTAAGGAATTAGTTAGAAACTTACCTAAGCTTAAGTTTGATCAACACTTTTGTGATGCTTGCAAAATTGGAAAACAAGCTCACGCTAGTCACAAAGCTAAGAATATAATCTCAACGACTAGATGCTTAGAACTCCTTTATATGGATCTCTTTGGTCTATCCGCCGTACGGAGTTACGGAGGAAACCGCTACACCTTAGTCATAGTAGATGACTACTCTAGGTATACTTGGACTATATTCCTTAAAGATATAACCGAAGCCTTCGATCAATTCGAAATATTTAGTAAGAAAATTCAAAACCAATCAGGATGTACAATAGTGTCAATAAGAACCGACCACGGTAGATAATTTGATAATGAAGTGCAATTTAGAGAGTTTTGTAATGCCAATGGTATTACACATAACTTCTTGGCTCCACGCACTCCACAATCAAATGGGGTAGTAGAAAGGTGATGAGGTGTCATTTTATACACTTTTTCGAGGTCGTTTAACCCCCTAAATCGTGCATTTATGCCCAAAATAGGTACTTAATCGTTCCTTTTCATGTATTGAGAATTTGGAAGGCATTTGGAAGGCCTTTGAAGGAATTACACGTGACTTAGGCTCATTTGGAGAAGAAACGGACAAGACTACAGACCTACACTAACATTTCTCAAGATTATGTTCTCAGCGGCTAGAGACGACATCACCAATTCTACACGACGCCGTCATAACCCACTTCGTGACGGTGTCACAACCTTTCATGACGGCGTCAGCTCACACGACTTAGCCCAAGATCTAGAATATTCTCTTTCATGACGGTGTCACGATTAAAACGCGACGCCGTCGCAGCGATTTTATCTATATATACAAATCCGTTTTTAGGGTTTTAAGTGTGTAACTTTAGAATAAAAGAAATGGACGAACCCTAGTTCGTTTAGCAGTTGTTAGGGACGATTTTAGGGCCTTAAAACCCTATTGTACTTCCTTCAATTTATGTTTTAATCAAGTAAGACTATCTTAATCATTCAATATGTCTTGTTGTGTGATTCTTATTTGTTCTTGCTTTATCTTTAACATGCTTGGCTAAACCTTATATTGTGTTCATTTATGATTGCATGAAACCTAGAATGTAGATCTTAGTGATGTTGTTTCTTGTGATGGATGTGCATGTTAGGCTTTAGAAAACCAGCTTTTGTCTGTATCGCTGTTGATATGTATAAGGAAACATGATTGTGTAGAAAGGATACCATCTGGTAATAGTCTTCATACTACCTTGGCCCCTAATATGGTTGATCCACTCTTAATATATTTCACATGCATTTAATTTACTATTAGGGGACTTGTAATAGTCTGCATACTACTTTACTTGCGCTTTGCCTTAATGGAATATTAAATAGACGGCAGGTTCGTGTGATTCGTTCATGACTTAGGAAATAATTACATAGATCATCACAAGTGTGACAACGTGATGTGTTATCATGTAGGGTCAATTATTTGATTATCAAGTTTTAAATTTATATTTAGACAACAAACCTAAAACAATACTTTAACGAGCAGTATACCCGGTCAAGATGGAATTCATGGTAAGTAGGGTGTCGAACACTAAGAGTGGAAAATTAATCATAGATTCTATCAGTATTTTAATTAGTTTATTTACCGGTTAAACCTATGCTATGTACGTTGTCTAATGATATGGGGGTTTTCAGCCTGAGAGACTGGCACAGGTTTGGTGGAAACAAATACCAATTCAATACACAATAAACACAAAAGAAGAAAATTAGAAGATAGAAAAGCGGTACAAGCCAAATGATAGAAAATTGTATTAGCCATATTAAATCCGGTTCAATGCTGGTTTGTTTGTTTTAGTGTAATGATTTACTTATCTCGAAGCGGCATATCATTCTTAAGACTTAGGCGGGACATCATCCTAAGACCTAGACACGATTAATCCTGTCACAATTAAACGCATCCGCATAAAGCATCCTTTAGTTTAATTATAATCTATCTTAGAGAATTAAAGCAGTGGTGATCCTGTTAAAACCCTAGCCCAACGGGACTTTACCCACTTATTGTTTGACGGTGTTTTATATACTGGTAGTCCACTATTCCAATCTTTATCAGTAAATTAAGAGCATGATTGCTGAAACATAAACGGGTCACCTACCGGTCCAACTAAGCTCATAATTCAAAGACAAAGACAGAACGTTATTTGTGATCCTATTGGTCCAGACATATGAAACACGATATGGAGAGCTATCCCGGTATCTAGATTACTTGGTCCGTATCACTAGACCCAGTTGAATGATAGGTCGCATATTCAAACACATAAACAAGTATGAGGTGATAAACATAATTAAACAATCAACGATAAATTAAGAAATCGATTTTTAAAACAAACCAAACATTGAACTTTCATTAAGATGGCTAATACCCGAGGGTATTAGCCCACAACCATTGTAATTATACAAGCGTAATCAAACAATTTAAAATCGAACGATTAAGAGAGTAAGAATTACACGATGTCTTCTATGGATTCGTGATCAATGCTTGACCTTGGTGGCTGATCTTCTCTTCTAAAATTCTTCGTCATTTTAGTGATATGGTATAAAGAATAAAAGTGATATTTGCCCCCACACTGAAAACTCATTTTGAGTCTCCCTAATTAAAAAGTGTCTGAAAGAACTCGATACCCGTATCCAGCAAGGTCGAACGGCGTATTGGGCTGGATTCTTGGAAGTGCGCGCTATTTTCCCGTAGTAAATCGTTGTATCATTCCCAATTACTTGATTTACGTTATCTTCGAAGACTATCTTCATAGGGGTGGGATATGACGTATGTAGACACAGTGCATTCGCCGTATTTGGAATCGGACAAACGCTTTTTCCTTGTAAATTATTGGCGCATGATACCGCGTATCTCTTATTTGGACTACGACTAATAGGTGAAGAATTTTCAGCAATCTTCAAATATCTTTGTTTTAGCTCCAAATTATGCGCCTTTTAGCTCGTCTTCACAAAACACTCCTGAATTACTGCATTTATCAACTTTGAAGCAATTAAGTACCAAATAATGCAATAATTATATAAAAGTAGGCAAAACAGATGGGATAAATGATATAATAAAGTGACGTTATTTGATGTCATCAAATATCCCCTAACTTGAATCCTACTTGTTCTCAAGTAAACTTTAGAAAAAGTTTCGATTTATGAAAATGTGTCCTAACCGAAGTTGAGGATTTTCAGTTTAAGCATCGTTTTGTCCTAATCACCTATACATAACCAAGCTCCTCACGAAATATGAAAATGAAAACACTCAGATCACTCAACTAATCTAGGGTGCAACATTTAAGTAGTACGCTCAATTGCTTGGTCGTGATTAGCTTCGTATCATAGGCTTGGCAAGGATACGCATATCCACCGCTAAAGCTAAGGAAGAACAAGTCAAAAGCTAAATTGGGTTAAGAAGGCTTATGGTTAATCATTCAACAATCTTTCACCATAAGTACCACACCAACAAGGCAGCTGTATCGTACATACACGGCCGTAACGACAGAATAGACATATACAATCCAAACACATCCCTGTTCGTGTTTAACCAGCGGTTAGGATGAAGAATGATATAGGGTAGGGAGCTTCTAACTTTCACCGAAAGTCGTCATCCAACAAGGCAGCTGAGACATGCATACATGACCGTAACGACAGAATAGACATGCATGCTCGAACAAGTCCTCGTTCGAGTAGACACTAAGGTTAGTTGCTAGGAAAGGGAAGTAAAATGGGTGTTAAGTAAAATTCATGAACCAAAATTAGATTAAGCCAACAAAATAAGTTACGTTGCTAGTACTTTCCTCGACATTCCATGGTCAAAGACCCAACTATAGACAAACGCCTCGATCACAGAAATGAAAAAGACAACCTAAGTTGGCGTTCCCATAACGGTCAACTTCCCTTACATCCCGCTCTTACATACTTTTACATAAGTGGTGATATCGGCCACTTTTTACAAGACTTTACATCGTTAATTTTTGTAACGTATCAACGAATAATCGATCCTTCCAAGCGATTCCTTCGGTATAAACTTCTTTTGAACCGACTATTTTTCTTCCATCTCTTTTTTTTGACAATACATCATAAATCTCGGTTTTATTCCACCGTCTTCACTATCATAATTCATTCGGATAATTTTTTCCTTGTAACACTTCTTTTTCGAACATGATTCATAATCGTAAAAGTAGCAAAACTTACGAGCTACATATTTTCCCATTGCATTGTGCAATTTCCCGATCATTACATAGATAGAAAAATTTCACTTTGACACAGGAAATACAAAACTTTACACGAAAGCAAATAGCAACATTGATTAAAATATGCTTAATCTACATGGTAGGCTAAGGTGTAAAGGTGTAACTAAACATATAATATGGTGTAGAAAAAGAAAGAAATGGCTCAACAGGTTGTTCTGGGGGATTTTACTCTAAAAATAAGAGTAATCAAGGGTTACACGGGATTTAACTAACCAGTGTAGTTAGTTAATTTTAAGACATGTAGGGTATTTGGTTTAATCCTAGAAATTTATCAGCTGAACATGTTCATCCATCTAAATCCATAATACTCATCATTGCGGTCTCGAGTGATATACCAGGCCAAGTTCTAAAGTCCACTACATTACCGGCACACTCATAATTTTGTGGAATTTTTGGTAAGCAATTGGAAACGAAATAGGCTTAATTCTAACAATATGCATCAAGGGTTATAGTGCGCTAGGTAATGTAATTAGTGATTTTTACGAAAGTCATGCTAAAAAATTTTAAAATTTGGATAATTTTTAAGAACTTTTAAGCACGTAGCATGTTATTTTGTAAAAAGGAGGACAAGTACGTTCTAATTCTCCATCCCTCACTTAAATTATACAACGTCCTTGTTGTATAGATAAAATAATTAAATAATAAGGGAAATAGAATTAGAACGAAAAAATCCCTGATGTTTTGCTCGTGATGATTCTCCAAATGAGTTCTTAAGAAAAAAGTGTGTTGACGAGGGCTTCAGATTGCCCGTGTAAGTTCAACATACGTTATTTTTAGGGGCGATAGGGATTTAAAGTTATCTAGAAAACCCGTCTAGGAAGCAATAGTATTCATGCCCAGCCAGTCGTTCGAGCATCTGATCGATGAACGGGAGTGGAAAGTGATCTGCCGTATCCCAAACCCTAAGATACGCCGTATTGTTCCTGTATAAACAATTAAATTACTAGAAATTAAATATTAAGTTTTTAAAACTGATAACATCCAGACAGCTCTATACGCCGTATCCAGAGGGGTTCGATAAGCCGTATAGAGTGTCTGGGAAGACAGACTCGTGCAACAAATAATTAAAATGAGACAAACAATTAAAATAACTGGGGTTGTCTCCCGGAAAGCACTTTTGTTTCAGCTAGTCTTTAAGTTCGATCTTTTTCTCCTTCTTTTTGTCCGTATTACTTCCCATCCGCGATCTTTCTTGTTGAAGAGTTCATGATAGATGCAAGACATGCTGTCAGGAGTTCTTTCAACAGTATTAATTTTGCTTGGACCCACAGTAATGAATTCTTCATCATTGCCTATTGAATGTCGTACGACTGTGAATTCTTCGGTTCTGCATAATTCGTTTAGGTTATCGATGTCGCGGCGAGCGAGGATTGGTATCGGAGAATATTCCTTATTAATAACTTCGTAGATGTCTTTTGCTTCATGTGCGTCAAAATAGGGTTTATAAAATATATTTGAACATGTCCTTTTGCATGGTTCTTTGTATTCGTCGAGGTCTCCAATCGTTCCTTTAGCACGTTCATTCACATAGAATTCCCATAGCCTATTTTTGGTATTCTTGTCAATCGCCCAATAATTGTCAAACTTTAATGCCAGCCAATATATAAATTTAAAGTAATTCGTTCCGTTGTCCAGGTCATCAGGGATTTTGCTATTGCAAGTATGGGACAATGGGTAATATTTATGAAAAAATTATCGTTTGAAATTCGCCATCCAGGTGATAGTTTGTTTCAATAATTTCATCGTTCCACCATCTCTCGGCATCTCTACTGAGTGATTTTGAGAAGACGTGTAATCGTAGTTCATTTTTTTCTACATTAGGCATCTTAATCCATTTAGTTATTTCGAGCACCTTTGTAATGTGATCAGTAACGTCCCCTCTATCCATGCCATTGAAGGCGTTGTCCTGCAATAATTTCAAGAATTCATCATTGATTTTTAGTTCGAAAGTTGTGATCATCCGTGATTTAGTATGCTCTTCATTCCTTTTCCTTGCGTCATCATACCTTGGTGCCATCCTGAGTTGCGACAAGCGATCACCACTTTCTCAAGAATGGAGGAAATTGTTAATAAGATATAGAAGATCGAATTGCTTATTGTATCAGATAACAAATACGCCATATTTAATTAGTTTAAATACGCCGTATAGGTCTGTTAAATGCCAGTACGCGGTATAGAGTTCACGGAATACGCTGTATCATTTGGAAAACAGATACATCGTTTAGACTGTGAAACTCAATACGATGTCCTGATCAGAAGGTTTGATACGTCGTATCCAACTGGTGGATACGGCGTATCATGTGATCAGTCAGAACAGAATACTATTAAAAACAATTAAATGTGAGAATTTAAACAAACAATTTAAACACACAATGCGATACAAACAAAATTTAAATAATTAGATTACACTAAATTAATTTAATTAAAGGTTAGAAATACTGATAAGAATAAGGTTTAATTATTTCACTCCCCGGCAGCTGCGCCAAAAACCTGATGTGCTGTCGTGTAGGGTCAATTATATGATTATCAAGTTTTAAATTTATATTTAGCCGACAAACCTAAAACAACACTTTAACGAGCAATGTACCCGGTCAAGATAGAGTTCGCGGTAAGTAGGGTGTCGAACACTAAGAGTGGAAAATTAATCCTATATTCTATCAGTATTTTAATTAGTTTATTTATTGGTTAAACCTATGTTATGTACGTTGTCTAATGAAATAGAGATGGGGGGTAGGCCTGAGAGACTGGCATAGGTTTGGTGGAAACAAAGACCAATTCAATACACAATAAACACAAAAGAGGAAGATTAGAAGATAGAAAAGTGGTACAAGCCAAATGATAGAAAACTGTATTAGCCATATTAAAACTCCGGTTAATGATGGTTTGTTTGTTATAGTGCAATGATTTACTTATCTCGAAGCGCATATCATTCTTAAGACTTAGGCGGGACATCATCCTAAGAACACTAGAAAACGATTAATCCTGTCAAATTAATCCAACCAACAACCGCATAAAGCATCCTTTAGTTTAATTATAATCTATCTTAGGGAATCAAAGCAGTGGTGATCATGTTAAAACCCTAGCCAATCGGACTTTATTTAACCCACTTATTGTTAATGGTGTTTATATACTGGTAGTCCACTATTCCAATCTTTATCAGTAAATTAAGAGCATGATTGCTGAAACATAAACGGGTCACCTACCGGTCCAACTAAGCTCATAATTCAAAGACAAAGACAGAACGTTATTTGTGATCCTATTGGTCCAGACATATGAAACACGATATGGAGAGCTATCCCGGTATCTAGATTACTTGGTCCGTATCACTAGATCCAGTTGAATGATAGGTCGCATATTCAAACACATAAACAAGTATGAGGTGATAAACATAATTAAACAATCAATGATAAATTAAGAAATCGATTTTTAAAACAAACCAAACATTGAACTTTCATTAAGATGGCTAATACCCGAGGGTATTAGCCCACAACCATTGTAATTATACAAGCGTAATCAAACAATTGAAAATTGAACGATTAAGAGAGTAAAAATTACACGATGTCTTCTATGGATTCGTGATCAATGCTTGACCTTGGTGGCTGATCTTCTCTTCTAAAATTCATCTTTAGTGAGTATGGTATAAAGAATATGATATTGCACCACATGAAAAACTCATTTGTGAGTCTTCTATTTATAATAGTGCTGAAAAGACTCAATACGCCGTATCCAGCAAGGTCGATACGGCGTATTGGGCTGGATTCCTTGAAGTGCGCGCTATGTTCGTAATAAATCTTTGATATCATTCCCAATTTACGTGATTTATTGTATCTTTGAATAGTTATCTTTATGGATACGACGTATGTAGACAGAGTGAATATGCCGTATTGGGAATCGGTCAAACACGTTTTCTTGTGAAGTATTGGCGCAGGCCGTATCTCTTTAGTTGGATACGGCGTATTGGTGAAATTTTAGCAATCTTAATAACTTTTGTTTTAGCTTCAAATTATGCGCATTTTAGCTCGTCTTCACAAAACACTCATGAATTACTGCATTTATCAACTTTGAAGCAATTAAGTACCAAATAATGCAATAATTATATAAAAGTGAGCAAAACAGATGGGATAAATAATATAATAAAGTGACGTTATTTGATGTCATCACAAAGCAACAACACTAGGAGAAGCAATCTAGGGAGTAATATATGATTAAATGAATACAATCTTTTATTATATTGTTATCACCAGTAGCTTAGTGTTATATTTAGTTTAATAGCTAAAACCAACCAACCTCTCAAACCATATGATTTATAAGCTTTCCCATAAAATATAAAAATACAAAAATAATCTTCTCTCAACCCCTAGAATTCTGTTAGACCGTGATCAAGCCTTCCCAACCTATTCCCCTAGAGAACGATAACAACCCCGAGTCTTGCCTATACTACTACTACAACGGTTAGGTACTCTGCCTAGGGAGTTGTAAAACTTCTTGTAGAAGTCCCTTACGACAACCGCATCAAGTTTTTGGCGCCGCTGCATGGGGAATAGTTAGGTTTTGATCATAGTTTGTAGTCTATTAGCTTTCTCGTAGTCTATCTTTTCTTTGTGTTAATTGTTTCGTAACTCATTCTCGTCAACCACCATGGGAGACGAGAATCCTATCCGTACTCTTGGAGACTACTCCAAACCTAGCCACGAGGGCTACAGGAATACCATTGAGCTCCCCGTAGGGAACAACGTGGTACCTCTTCGATCTGACACCATCCGGTTGGTGCAAAACGGATGCTCATTCCACGGACTTCGGTCCGAGGATCCAAACCAACACCTCAAGGATTTCTTAAAACTAGTGGACTCACTTGACCTTGACGGTGAAAACAGGGAAAGAACGCGCCTGCGTTTATTTCAATTTTCCCTTTGCGATCAAGCTAGCAATTGGCTTGAACGTCTTCCAGCAGGATCCATCACCACATGGGGAGGGATACTACTACTCGTTTCCCTTGCCTTAATTCCTTTACACCCGAGAAGACCGCAAAACTCCGCAATGATATCCTGATGTTCCAACAACATCATGGAGAATCTCTATCTGAAGCATGGACTCGTTTCAAGGACTTACTCCAAAAAGTCCCTCATCATGGCATCGATCGTTGGCTTCAAATCCAATTTTTTTATAATCATGTCTTTTTCCATCTTAAGTGCTAGATTGACCGCGCAGCTAGCGATAAACTCCGCAATAAGAATGCCGACGAATCTTGGGAAATCATAAAGGACCTCGCTCTCTACGACCATAAGGGCTGGAATGACACAAAAGTTTTCGCCAAGCCAGTCAATGCTATTTCCACACCTCAAGGCACCTCAAAGATACCTGGCCGAAGACTTCTTGAGCTTGAAGATCAGATTAACTTCTTATTAAAGGGGTCATGACTGGCACTCACGCCAAGTTCAACACACACCCCTCAAGCTTATGTCGAAGCAGTCTATTTGAACTCTCATCCGCAAAACCAACCGCCAAAGCTGAACCCCTTCACTTTTCATGAATGTACATGTCCAAACCCTCAACCACAAGCATTAGGAACCACATTCGAGGCTCGAGTACAGGACTACATGGCAGCACACACTGAACGAATAGAAAGATTTGAAAGTGTCATTTTCAAGCAACGCGAGGAGATCAATGGTAGGATGACTGAAATGTTCAAGCTTCTTAACGAACTTACGACTAGCAAGGCCCCTAAAAAAGTGCTGATTAGAGAAGAGGCCAAATCCCCCATCACCAAAAGCGTAAACTGCATCTCCCTCATCAGAGAAAATGAAGAAAAAAGCGACATGCACGACATAGCACCCGACGATGATAGTAAAGAAACTGCTGGACTAGATATGAAGGTGTCAGTAAAGGAGGCTAAAACAAATAATGAAGCTGAAAGCGAGGCCAAAAACAAGCAAATCAAAGACCCTGAGAAAGAATAAGCAGTGGAAACACCCAGTTCTCGGCCTGTAGAGTATTATCTGAAGCATAGGATTAATGAAAAGCTAATCGAGGGGCTAGTTGATAATAAAAGGTTTAATGACTCTTTGTCAAGAGCCCGAGCTGGAAAGAAAATGGGAAAGACATATAATGTTTTACCTAGGGGGCCTGTTTATGAAGCGATCCTCAAGAAAAAGATAACAAAGAAGGAGGACATTGGTGGAAAATTTGAAATACCTTGCAGCATAGAAGGACTTAAACACGTGAACGTCCTTGTCGATCAAGGATCCGATGTAAATGTCATGCCCTACTCCAATTACATGAAACTTACAGATGAAAGGCCCGCTGAGATAGGCATTAGACTCTCACTAGCGAGCCACTCGTATATCTACCCTTTAGGGATAGCTGAGGACGTATTGGTAGAGATCGTTGAACATGTATACCCTATGGACTTTGTGATTCTTGACATTAAGGAAGACGAAAAGAGACCTTTTATCTTTGGAACACCATTCCTAACAACGGCCAAGGCCATGATTAAATTTAACAAGGGCACCATAACCCTAAGGTCTGGAAAGAGTAAGATAAGCTTCCATAGGATACCTGAATCCCCCGGTGCGATAGAGAGAGGAGTCAAGAACAACATAAAACCTATATCCCCCACTGTGACTGTGAATAGACTAGTCCTAGAATGGGAAGAGAGTATAAGACTCCATCAGGAAAGGGAAATAAAGTTTGACTCCCGCTCTCACAAAAATTAAAGGAGAAATGGATGATAATGGAGAAGTCACGTAAGAACGTGTGACTTCGAGTCTAGCTACAAGACTCGTAAATAAAGAAAAGCGCTTTTTGGGAGGCAACTCAATATTTATTTTTCCCGCATATTAGGAGTGTTTTGTGTGTTTTAATTCTTTATCATTTTTTTATTATGTTTGAATTAGTTTGCAATCATGCTTTGTTTGTTTGTAACTTCGTCTTATTTGCAATCAAAGGTACTTTGCAACAAAATAAGTGTAGGGGAATTATCTGAATTTTAGAACCAAATTCAAACATTTAAAATAAATTGTTTAGATTAATTCGCGTCAGTTTCGAGTCATATGATTGAATTGCTAATTCTTAGGATTTTATGCAGCATTTTGTACAGGAAAATAACATATAAGAATCAGAGCAGGAAATTTTTCATCAATAACGAAAGTTGAGTTTTCATAGAGCGTGAAGACGGCGTCACGATCTACACTACGCCGTCACCACACACCGTGACGGCCGTCAGGAATATCTCTGACGGCTCACAAACGCAGCAGATAATAAGGAAAACTCAAAAATTTAAGTATTTTTGAAAATAAAACTTGTACAACACTTAAGAAAGTTATAATTCTTTTATAAACTTGCAGAACCCTGAGTTTAACAATTCTCTCATCCTATCTTTACGGCTTTATAGAGTCAACCCTAATTTCACATTGTATATTATTATCACACATTTTATGCTTGGTGTAGTTGTCTTTGTCTTTGATTACAGGTTATATTTGATGAGAATAAGCTTGAAAGATCTTAGGATGTTTTCATTAGACGATTCTTGGAGGACGATTTAACCAGTTATCGCATGTTTCTTCTCCATTGTTGAGCAAAACAGAGGAGCATTAGTTTATTTTACTTGCTTTCTTTTCCTTTTAATTTGTTTTTACGGGTACTTATATAGAACATTATGGACAATGTTCAACTTAAGTGTAGGGGGAAGTAAGCCTTAGAAACTATTCTTTCATTTGTCATTTGCTTTGTCCTTAAAATGATGGGTAATATATCAAAACATAGCATAAAAAGGTAATTTTGGACCCAAATTTAAAATTTTTTATGACACATACCGACGAAAACCGAGTATTATTAGCGTCTCATGGATAGGAATGTATATGACTAGCACAAAAACCCGCAGAATTCACCCTAAACATGTGAGGTTCGCCTTTAGATCTTTAGGAATTCGGGTATTCATTATTAATACCCAAGATAGTTTATACATTTAGCTTTCTCGAGTTAAGGAGTGAGCAGTCATATGTATCTATTCCATCGTTACGGATGTGTACGTGTGGTCTTTGTCGCCTTTTCTGGAGCATTGAGATCAGTATTAAATTATATGAGTGTACCGGTAACATATTAAATTCTAGAACTTGTTTTTGTGATGCATCTCGAGACCACATAGTAAGTATTAGGGATTATGCTTTATAGAGCACTAGGGATTAACCTAATGTTTTAAACCTATAATTGTTATAATGGCCACAGCGATCATGTAACTATCCTACACCCTTGCCATGCACTCATTTTTAGTGCAGGATACCCCTAGTACAACCCTCCGAGCCTATCCTTTTTCACGGTTCTCGTATTTTTCTGGTTAAGCCAGACTATTAATGAAGAGCATTGTTAACCCTTAAACCAATCGTTACACCCAAATCGCCTTAGCCTACCTTGTCTGTACTCACTTTTAGTACATTATTGTGTTTAACCCAAGTTAATTATTTGAGTACACGGTTGCTAATTCCTTATCCTTGCAAATACAATTTGAGACGATTGGGATTCATGGTAGTATTTATTTCGTGGAAAAATAGGGAATAAAAGTTAAGTCAATACCCCCATACATTTGTTAGATGATCTCCATGTTATTTTGATCCACCTCAAATTGGGTCATTAGTTAGATTGTTAATATCGAGCATGTAAAAGCTCAAGTATAAGGGTACGTGCTAACCCCATGTTTATGATGTATTATGTTAAAAAAATAGAAAAGAAAAAGAAAAGTTATTGATGTAGAGTTTTGTAGAGTTTGTATATCTTCGTCCAAGTTCTTGGCTTAGCAATCAAACTAACGTGTATTTGGGTAAATGATTAGCTAACCCTTCTACTCCAAATTCACCCAAATCCACCCAAATGTATCTCATCCATTTCTATTTCCATATATGTTATCTTACACCTATACCCCACGACCCTTTAAAAGACCTCTTAGATAGTAATGAATAATGCTTGCGCCTAGCAGTGGAGGTTTGATCCTTTACAAAGCCTATCGTAATTTATATGCTATGACAGGTAATGAGTGTTGATTTTCCGTTTCCCCATTATTTTATAATTTATTATACAACTGAGTGAAAGAGAGAATCCCAAACACTTATGTGAGGTGCTAGTATATACTTTCCGTGCTTTTAATTACGAGGTCTAGAAGGTTGTATTGTAAAATACTTTTAAAGAGTAGGTAAAATGACCCTCATATTGTTATTGTCTAGGTAGAAAAGCCCATTTGCTTGAGGACAAGCAAATCCCAAGTGTAGGGGTATTTGATGAGGTGTCATTTTATACACTTTTTCAGGGTCGTTTAACCCCTTGAATCATGCATTTATGCCCAAAATAGGTACTTAATCGTTCCTTTTTAGGTATTTAGCATTTGAAAGGCATTTAGAGGAAATACACGTGACTTGGTCACATTTGGAGAAGAAACAGACAAGACTACGGACCTACACCAACATCTCTCAAGATTATGTTCTCAGCAGCTGGAGACGACGTCACAAATTACACGTGACACCGTCACAATTCATACCAAGATGGTGTCACAAGATCTCAAGACAGTGTCAGAATGCACGACCCAACCCATTATCTATAATATTCTTTTTACGACGGCGTCACGATTAAAACGTGACGCCGTCGCAATGATTTTCCTATATATACAATCTCGAAATTAGGGTTATAAGTGTGTAACTTTAGAGTAATAAAGGAGACGGACCCTAGTTCATTTGGCAGCTTTTTAGGACTATTTTAGGGCCTCAAAACCCTATTGTAACTCCTTCAATTCATGTTTTAATCAAGTAAGATCATTTATCATTAATCATTCAATATGTCTATGTGTTGTGTGATTAATCTATCTTCTTGCTTTACCTATAACATGCTTGGCTAATCTTCCTATTGTGTTCATTTATGATTGTATGAAACCTAGAATGTAGATCTTACCGATTTTATTGAGGAATATCTAGGGAGCAAAACCGGGATGCCTAACGTTGTACTATTTTGGCAATAGCAACGTTTTTACCTTTTATGGCAATATTTAAAATTTCATAATTTTCGGAGATACCGTTATTCATTTCGTTACTTGCGTTAATTGTGGTTTACTTATAACATGAGCTTTTGCATGCAAGACATGAAAATTAAATCAATTAGGAAGCACTAGCAAAATAAAATGAAGAAAATTAGTTGGTCCCCCTCCCCTTATCTTGTTCGGCACAAACAAACACCCTTATCACCCTTGGTAAGCAAGTTTGAATTCAAAATCAATAAGACAAGCCTTGATCACATGATTTGTTATAACTTGAATTTGATTGGAGGAATCAAAATTGGTCCCTCCCCTTCTTGTATTCTTATACATGAATCAACACACACACAATTTATTGTTTGAAGTAACTTATATATATCTAACCCACTTTACTTTCATTAATCTCATTTCATAACACACACACACTATAAATTTGGTTTTCTCTTGTCTTCTTGCCTTCTTTGTTCGAACACCAAGTACCATACCCACACTTTCATAAATTTTTCATCTTTTATCATAAAACATGATGATTCATTGAAGGTTGATCATTTGTTTTAAATTCTGGGTATTAATTTAACATCATTTGGGTTGTTCGAATTATTCCGTTCCTTCTAAAAACTCCACTTTGTAAGTCTTCAAATTCTTAAATAACTTGTACTTTCCTTATCATTTTGATGCATACATGCTAGTTGTACAACTTATTTTGTGAAAAACAAGATTTTAAAACTACATAAACTCTAAAAGGGTGTATTTATGGTTCGAAAATAATAAAAAGAAATACAAGGAAATCTTAGTTTTGTAATCGTGATTATTTTCGTGTAATAAAAATAGTATGCTATAGCTTATTTTTTTTATTGGCTATATTGTAATTAGATTTTGGGAAAGCTATTTTGATTATTTTGAGTTTATTCGGGCTCTATATATGTTTCGGCCAAACTAGAAAGAAAGAAGAACTATTTGTTTAGCTTATTTTGTTAGTCTTTTGACTTATATTTATTAGCTTATTTTTAGCTAATTTGAAAAGGAAAATGATAAACTTATTCGGCTTAATAAAGAAGCCCGAATATAGCTTATTAGGCTTATAGCCGCGTCACACATACAAAGCCTAACACCATGAGCTCTATATTAAGCTTTTGTTGTCATCGACTTATTTTAACTTGGCTTATTGTGAGGCTTGATTTAATAGCTTATTATCAAGTCACGTGTTTATTATTTAATGTTTTGCTTATCGGATTAAATGGATAAGTAAAACTACATTTTCGGACTTAACGGGCCAAGGCCCAACATAAATACAAAACACCTAGGCGTAAAGCTATGATATAGCTTATTGGATAAGTTCGTGAATAGCTTATTTAATAGTATACGATTTAGATGCGTTACGTTTAATTTATTTTTAAACGTTGGACGTTGCAAATAATAATGGAATTGATGATGTATAATTTGTAAGTATGAAAAGTGGATTGAAAGTGATTTGAAAATGGTTTTAAATAAAGTCTAAGACTTTAGAAAAACGTGTAAACGAACGGTTCATGCTGAAATTTTTATAAATCACTATACTTAGTAAATACTAGAAAACGTACATGGTAAAATGAGATACGAGAATTTAAATTAAGCGATGAACAATGTATATATAAAAATATATATAATATATATACATTTTTATTTAGACGTTATATATATATGTAATATTAAAATACATATTATTTCTACCCATTTACTTACGGAAATATTTTATTACTACACGATCACAAACGTTAATTTTTAGATATATATTAACAAAAGTACACTAGTATACACCTATGCATTTTCCATAAATTCACTTCGATCCGATATTAAATCAAACGTCCATTTCATAGGTTGCTTTCGTATATCGTCGTTCGTTACCGAGTGAATTATTTCTAGACTATTCACTACCTCAATTCACTAAATCAAGGTGAGTTCATAGCCCCACTCTTTTACTCGTTTTGAATAAATGTTTTATAACTTGGGGTGAGAAACATTGCTTGTTTTTAAAACTGGACACAATTACTATACGTGAGATTTCCCTATTTACGTGTTGCCTAAGTAGCATTTAGACCTCAATTGCCCGAACTATCATGAACTGTCAATTTCTTGACCGGAGGACCGGTCGAGGGAGCGCGAGTGAATAAATAGATCTATTGGGACTAATTATCCCTATCCGGGTGAGTAGCGCTCACTACCCACGGGGCTCCCGATAAACGGATATATGTCATGTCGAAACTGGTTAGGTGGTCTTTGGTCGGACACCTGTAAGGGCAAGCAAATACTTATAGCAATGTACATGCTATCTTTCATTATTAGCTTCAGTGTCATGAGCTTAGTGCAACGTAAATACTTTTTATGTGAAGTTGTATCTGTTATAACTGTCGCATACGTTTTGATATCTTGTGGTCCACTATAACATCATTTGAACTAAACCTATGAATTCACCAACTTTATGTTGACGTTTTAAGCATGTTTTTCTCAAGTGCTTAGCATGGATGTTGTTGCTTGAACTATATGAAGTCTATTGCCAAACCAGTTTTCTAGATTTTATCCGTGTTTATCTTAAATACCGTTGTTGAAATTATTTAAGCTTTCGCATGTTGTCTTTTGAACCTTTTAAATTTGAGTGATGTAAACTTATTAATATTTTAAATTTATGCAACGGTGTTTATTTTTCAAACGTACCCTTAGAGGTCGTTCTTTATGCTTTGTACTTGAGATAGTCATGAACGTCACGCCCCCGGACGCTAAATCGGACGGGACCCTATTTGGGGGTGTGACAGCATACACTATTGTTTCTATGTCGGATCCCTTAGGATACCATAATCCTAAATGCGTAGTGCCTTTAATGTATCAGAAGATACGTTTAACCGCTTCTAGGTGAGAGGTTTTGGGATCCTCTTGAAAGCGTGCACAAAGGCAAACACTAAACATGATATCGGGTCTACTTGCCGTTAAGTATAATAAACTACCTATCATGCCTCTATATTTGGTATTATCTACGGACTCACCTTCTTCGTCTCTCGTGAGTTTGGTTTCCATAGACATAGGGGTTTTTATTGGCTTAGAGTCTTCTAGTCCAAATTTCTTAAGCATTTCCTTAATATATTTTGATTGATTAAAAAATATTCTATCATCTAATTATTTTATTTGTAATCCTAAGAAAAAATTTAGTTCCCCTGTCATACTCATTTCAAACTCATCATGCATGATCTTGGCAAAGTCATCACACATTTCTTGACAAGTTGATCCGAATATAATGTCATCAACATATATTTGGACAATAATGAGGTTGGAGTCTTTCTTTTTAGTAAAGAGTGTGTTATCTACCATTCCCATAGAGTAATCATGTTTAATAAGAAAAGCTTTTAATCGATCGTACCAAGCTTTTGAGGCTTGTTTTAGACCATAAAGAGCTTTCTTAAGTCTATAGATATAATTAGGTTTTGCGAAGTCAATGAATCCCGAAGGTTGTGCCACGTAAACCTCCTCATTGATAAAACTGTTAAGGAATGCACTCTTCACATCCATTTGGTATAACTTAAAGTCTAGTGCGCAAGCATAAGCTAAAAGTATTCTTATGGACTCTAGTCTAGCTACGGGTGCATATGTTTCGTCATAATCAATTCCTTCTTGTTGATTATAACCTTGGGCGACTAACCTAGCTTTCATCGAGTTTATTTCTATATACCCATTTTGTTCCTATAATGTTCATATCCATGGGATTTGGGACTAGTTCCCAAACAACATCTCTTTGGTTGTCTTGTCTCCACTACCCGTCAAATTCACCCCAACACTATTCCCCTTTCTTCTCCACTTTGTCTACATACCCCACACCTTATCCCACCAATTGCCACCTTGGAAATCCCTTGCATTTCTATTCGCGTAAGTATTGAGGACAAAAAGATCAAGGGTGGAAATGACATGACTTGGACACTACTCAAATTGGATAGCTAGGATTGCTTCGTGACCTCTCTCACATAACAGACACATGCTTGAGCCCTCTTAGCAAAGAAGCACACCTCATAAAACCTTCATTAGTTTAGTATAAATAGGTCCTTTATAAGCCATTGTTGGCACCGGGCTTTTTTAGTTTTTCAGCTTATAATTTAAGTTTTTTAGCTTATTGTAATGTTTTCCTAAAATCCTTGTAATGATTTTAAGTTTAATGAAAGATTGAAGTTTTTATGTTTTACCCCGTTTTTAAGTTAAAGTGTTTGATTGTTTAAAACTGTTTTATAAGCTCTCAAAAGCTCTTTTTTATAACCTTCTTAAGCTGTTACTTAAGTCTTACAAAACTTTTTCATAGTTTGTAAGGTTTAAGTTTATTTTACCAAAAATCACTCAAAAAGCTTTTTGGATGATAAGCCGGATTTGGATGGGCTTATGGACACTACTAGCTTATCTTTGATAAGCTAGAGCTAGTAGATAAGCTCTTTTGAGCTCATTTGCCCTGTTTTGAGCAAGGGCCTTTGTAAGTTTCATTTTTCCATTTTTAGCTTATTTACTATTCAACTGCTTATTTGTGCTTATTGTCTGCTTATATTTGCTTATTTGTGTTTGCTTATGATGTTTAATGCTTATTATGCTTGTTTTATAGTTTAGAAACCATTTGTTTGAGTTTTCATATAATCTGTCTTAAAATAGCTTATAAACTAGCACAATCTGTTTTAGCTTATTTGATTGCTTATTAGTTGTTTAAATATGCTTAATATTGCTTATTATGCTTGTTAGATATCTGGTCTTAAGGGGTTGTTCATAAAAGATTTTAGTTTTCAAGTTAAAAAAGCATTTAAGAGTTTAACTGATTTTAAAGGTCAAAATGGGTCAAAATGAGTTTTTTCTCTTGGGTCAGTTTAGTTTAGCTTAAAGTAGTCCAAAAATTTAGTTTGTTTAAGTTTTTAACTGTTAAATCTCATTTTTAAGGTTTTAAGAATTTGCGGTTTGAATCTGTTAGGTTAAAGCTTATTTTATTGGCTTATTTGATTTTGGTTTTGCTTATTGAGATTTTGTGATGTTTTTGAGTTTGTCTAAGTGCTAAAACAGGTTAGGAACAAAGGTCATAGGCCTGCATTTGTTAGTTTTGTGTTTTGCCAAAACTATCAAAAATTGCTAAGTGTTGAAAGGAATATTTTTAAAATGCGGTGATCCAATTCATTCCTCATTGGTGGAATGTCCAAAAAGCGGGAGAAATCTATAATCAAAGTGGGCTTTTGTTAAGAAGTTGTTGGAGTCGATAGCGACGAAGATAAGAGAAGAAGCCAAATGATGAATAAATGTCTATGGCTAATGATCGTTGATTCTATACGGTTCTTTCGAATCGTATACTTTAGTAATGACCTTTCATCATTAGACGAAAAAGATTTAGATAGTGAATTTAGTCGGACTATGCCAAAGTAGGACTAAAAGTCATGCTTAAATAAAAGTCTAAACAAGTAGGAATTCAATTAGAAAATGAAGTACTAGAACTAAAAGATAAAATATCTAGATTAGAAAAGGATAAGGAAGTTAGTGATGAATGCAAAATATGTCAAGACCTTAGGTTTGAAAATGAAAAACTTAAAGAAGAAATATCTAGGCTAAATCAATTTGATAATAGTAGTCACTCACTTAAGAAAATAATAAGTTCTCAAAAACCCTCCGAAGATAAAACCGGTTGATTGCAGCAATCTTATACACGTAAAATAATATAAGTATAAAAAATTTACCAAATTACCCTTGAGGACAAAGGAAGAAAGGAAAATTCTCACAAATATATATATTATACGTATATTAACCGGGAAGTATGATTCCCGGGTCGTATTTCCCCAACGATTTATGAAATTGAGACCACGTTTGTTGTTCGAACAATGATTTGAATTGGTTTTTCAAAGATGATGTTGTTTCCTAAAATCCTAAATTTAACAAATTAAAGGACAATTAAACATAACTTTAATAACGGGAATTTAAACTTTAACTAAAAACGCAAAACGAGAACCCTAAATGGCGATTAAAAACCCTAAATTTCCAAAACTAAACCTAAAATGAATTTTTCACTTTTAATATACTCTAATTGACTAAAAAGTAAGTTTAAATAAAACTAGAACAAAAACAGAGTTGAAATGAGCTTAAAAAAAATCGAAAAAGTGTAGGAACAACGATATTCGTTCTTAAAAATCGAAATTTTGCAATTTTAACCCTACGGAAACAAAACTAATTTTCCTAGAAACTTTATGATAAAAGAAAATTTTCTAAAAAAGAATTATATTTTTTTGATTATTTTTCTATTTTTTATGATTTTTCAAAGTTTTTAATAAAAATAAATGTTTAAAACTACTACACTAATTATAAAAATTCTAAAAAAATTACAGAAAATAGCTTGAACTAAGACGGACCTAGGAAAAATAAGCTAAGTTACACAGCTTATCGAATAAGCTGTGTAATAAGCTATAACAACTTATAAAGCTAAAATGGGTAAAATGTATATAAGTAATAGATATTGTGAGGCTATAACGAAAAAGACCCCAAGGCACGATGGTTAGAGGTGTGTGGTGTGAGGTGTTTAAAAGGGTTGGGGATGTTGAGGTCAAGGGTTCGAGCCTTGCTCACCTCCGATTTCCATCTTCCCCTTTTTTTTATTTTTGAAAACTTATAAAAGCAAAGTTGTAGACAAACTGAAAATAAACACTTTTAATAAAAGAAATTTTTTATGAAAAACACTAAATAAGCTGTAAAACAGCTTAAAACTTGACAGAGCTACTTAACTTTATTTTTGATTTTTTAGAAAACTTTATAAGCTACAAATTTGCACGAATTTTTTCAGTCTTCTTTCTCTCTCTAAATCTCTTGATCAATAACATTGTTTGATCTTATTTCAAGTGATCCAATCTCTTCTTTCTCAACTCTCCTCTCTATCAAGTGCAAGAGAAGAACATTCGTTTTCGCCAAAAAATCCTTTATATAATACCTCAACTGATGAAATTCCTGAAGATGTTCGATGTGCACATCATAATCATCACACGTAAACTTGATGTACCAACGTAACACGAGTACATATTAGGACTATTTTGCCGGTAGAATTAAGCTAGATATTATTATGATATATTCTAGTACATGTATAACTTCCCTTAAATCATTGTTGTTGCTTTCTATATGACTTTTCATGGACTTTTATGTGATTTATATGCTTCTACCTAGTCCTAGTGCATGCATTTTCTTTTTAGCTAGAATATGTGATTCTTAAAAGATGGGAAATGCTACAACCTTCTCTCCAACCTTCTTATCCTTATGCTATTCTAAAAAATAAGGGAAATATGGAGAATTTCATAACTCTCCAGAAAATGGCCCCCAAAAACATTCGGCGGCCCCCGAATATATATGGGACAGCCCCATGTTTATGGGACCGCCAATAGAAGGAGTCACGAAATTCTTCTTGTTACCTCTTTTTCAACATTCTTGTCCCTATTCACTCTAGCCACAACTATTCTTTCCTAAAATAAACCAAACACCTTTTCGATGCTTCCTTCTCCAAACACTATGTTTTGCCTTAAATTTCCTATTTAACAACATCTCACTCATCCTCTTCACACATAACTACTTCTTCTCTTTTAAATTCCTCACTTCTCCTCATAACTATCATGTCCTCCTCTAGAAAATTCTCTCGTGACTACTCATGAAAACACCGAAGGGCTATTCTTGAACCTTGGAGACAAAGTCACAATCTTCCTCCCTCACCACCATCTCCTCCACCTAATAGGACTCCACCTACCTCTCCCATCACCATAAATTCCTTGTCATCACCTTTACCTCCATACAATTTAACTCAAAACCAAATAGTGCATGATCTAAATGAACTTCATTACTTATCAAATCTCATTGACATTAACCTCCAACAAGCAATTGAAGACACTAATCCTTCACCTCCTACTTCACCACGTGTCTTTCCCGCTACTCTAGATCAAGTAAACTTTCATTCAGAGTTTTGTCATTGTTGCTTGGAAACCCAAAATCTATTTGATACATTAAGAGATGACCTTAATCGTATCAAATCTCTCATCATTGGTCCTTCTACTCAATTTCCCTCCTCAATAACAACCTCTTTACCATAATTGAGCACTCTCGAATGCTTAATTCCTCTAAATAATAAATAACCCATCTTTTGCTTGTGGCATCTCTTAGACTTCAAGAATCTACTAGTCTAGCTCTATGCTTTAA
>BQNB010077537.1:0-19217 GCA_026074375.1 Tanacetum coccineum | reverse complement strand
AAGAAAGCATCAACTAGATGGACAACAAAACGAATGGTTTTAGCTTTGATCAACATGACTCAAAATTAAAGATCTATAGCCCAAAAAGGGGTTCAAACGAATGTTTGAAGCTTTGAAGACTTGTGGGTTCTTTCAGATGTGTAATGAAAAAACTAAGTTTTTTTCAAATCTAAGCAAGACCCAGATGAAAAAACTGGAATTTTTTAAGATTTGAGCAAGACCCAGATGAAAAAACTAATTTTCTTGAAAATGTGAGCAAGACCCGGATGAAAAAACTGAGATTTTTTGAAAATGTAAGTGATACCCAGATGAGAAAAATGGGTTTTGATAAGAAAACAAAGGTACCCAGATGGAAAATTTGAGTTATTGTAAAAATGTGAGTGAAAATGAAGATGATTAAATAGAAAAAGGTAAAGAAAATGAGGGGATTTGTGGGGGCTGTAAATTTAGGTAGCGTGACTAAAGGAGAAAAAGAAAGTGACAGGTCTATGGAAATGATGGGCGGACTAAAGGGGTTTAGAGTGAGTACAGTACAATTTTTATATTACTACAGTATTAGTAGTATTTATTTTGGGTAAAGTCCAAAATACATTCATACATGAGGGGGCTTTATCAAAAAATCGTCTCGCGTTCTTCGTAAATACTTCGCACAGATTTCATCCCCTCGTTAGTAAAATAAGGCACCGTACATCCCTGAGAACGAACTGTGCAAATTTTTTTCCCGTTAAATACTAACGTAGGTCTAACATGAAAGATATTTTTGTCTTTTTGCTTTCACAGGGATTTGTGATGAACCTTTACCTTTTCAATTTTTTTTTTTAGTTTTTTTAAAAAAAAATTACTTTTTTACAATTTATTTTTAAAATTTTATTTTTTAAAACTTTTTTTTGTTTTTTTTCTAGTTTGGGCCGAAGTTAATATTTTTCTTTAAGTTATATCTAAAAAAAATTAAAAAGTTTTCGTACGTTATTTTTCGCACGCAATTTTTTTTTTAAAATGTATCAAAAAGAAACTTTTTAGAAAAATAAAAAAATAAGAAAACTTCGGCCAAAACAGAAAAAAAATTAAAAATTTTAAAAAAGATTAAAAAAAAGTCAAAATTGTTAAAAAAATAAATAAAAGGTCACCATACATCCCTGCGGAAATAAAAAAATAAGAATACTCTTCTTGTTAGACCCAGTTAGTACTTAACGGGAAAAAAATTTGCACCGTTAGTCTTCAGGGATGTATGACGCCTCATTTTACTGACAGGGGGATGAAATCTGGGCGAAGTATTGACGAGAGACGCGAGACAATTTTTTAGTAAATCACATGCATGTATTTTGCACTTCCCTCGTTTATTTTTACTTTTTCTTATCATGGTGTACATAATCTACTTTTCTGTTTGAGCTCACCGCATTAATTGAGTCGGGTTAGTTACGTTTGAATCGGGTTAAAATCGAGTAAAAATTACATATCTGAACTCGACTTTATTTAAACTCAGGTTAATTCGTATTGTCATGGAAAAGACCATACATACATTTAAGAGTTAATTGCATAAATCGTCGTTGTGGTTTGTCGGGTTTAACGAAATTGCTCCCTCGAAAGAAAATCAAACGGATTTTCTCCCTGTGGTTCTGAACCGTATCGGGTTTGGTCCCTTGAACATTAACTCCGTTACGTTGACCATTAAATTTTGGTTTAGATGGTTGAAATGGCATAAATACCCTCATAAGTTTTCATAAATTATCTATGTGGTTTGTTTGTTTTTAAATTTTTATTATTATGTTATTTCTTTTTTATTTTAATTTTATACGTTTATTTACTGTATTTTTTACGTTTTTGTACGTTTTCATACGCTTTCATATGTTTCATCCGTTTTTATCAGTTTTTATACGTACAAAAACTTAAAAAGCACTAAAAATATATAAATAAATTCGGTTCAAGTATAAATAAAATCGGTTCAAGTATAAATAAAACGTAAAAAAGCGTTCAAAAACGTATAAAAACGTACATACAAAAAGCGTTAGAAAAACATATTAATAAAATCGGTTCAAGTATAAATAAAACGTAAAAAAACGTACGTACAAAAAAAGTTAGAAAAGCGAATAAATAAATTTGGTTTAAATATAAATAAAACGTTAAAAACGTATAACTAAAATTGGTTCAAGTATAAATAAAACGTTAAAAACGGTTAAAGTATAAATAAAACGTTTAAAAAACATATAAATAAAACGTATAAGAAAACATACGTACAAAAAATGTATAAATAAAATCAGTTCAAGTATAAATAAACGTATAAAGAAACCGTTGAAAAAACATATAAAAAATTCAACGCATGGACTGAATCCATAATATCTAACAAACCATAGAAACCATTTAAGAAACACATATGAGGATAGTTTAGTTATTTCAGTCTTTCAAACAGTCAAACCAACGGAAAAATCGGTCAAGGGATCAAACCCGATACGGAGCATAACCACATGGAGAGGATCTGTTAGATTTTCTTTCGAGGGACCAATTTCGTTAGATCAGACAAACCACATGGACTATTTATACAATTAACTCTACATTAATTAAGTGGGTGAAAAGTGATATATCCTTTCCCCTAATTCTAGCTAAGCAAATAAAGTTGACTTGTCAATGAAAGTGATGAAGAGACAATACAAGTATTTGATGGTGAGACACTGAAGCAAGGTATAGGCATATATAGTCATTATTTTGGTGATTGTGTGTGTGAGGCGTGTGACAAACTTAGGAAGAAAATTAACCAAAAAAAATAATATTAGGGAAAAATCAATTGCATCATAGTTTACGGGAATTAATAGAGGTAAACGGTTTTTCTTTCACCGACAGGAAAGGTAAATCAAAATAGAAGCATTCCCGTTTACATGCTTGTGATCACTCCGCACAACAGAACATACAAGCGAGAGAGGACGTTAATAAGTTAATTTTTTTCTTCTATTAGTAAAAAAGGTTGTTCGTTTATGAGTTGTGAATATTAGAATCATAATCCGCGCCAAAGAAAGTGACAATCAATGATCAAATATGGACTATGGTCATTTCTCCTACTTTACATATTGATATAAAGGATTAATGTTATTGCTATCAGAGGTTATAGATTTAATTTTAAAAAACCTAATGTGATGCCTTGAGTATAATATGTAGAGATTGGTAACCAAATTATGTTAATTAAATCCGTGATCATCCATATTGATAAGTATTAGTGCATAATATTTGGTTTCATTTCAGTTCGACACTCAAGTACTTCGTAACTAATAACACTTTAAGTATTGATAAAAACGGGATTACAGCTTGTTAGCAACAGTTTGGTCCCGCGAATCACAGGATTCGTAGTAGTGCACTCTTATAATACTTACTCCTATAATACTTACTCCAATTTTGTATATTGTTGCATTTTGGTCAATACCTTTTCAGATTGTAACAGCCGGTTGGGTAAAAACTCTTTGGTAAAAACAGATTGTAACAAGTTGGGTCAGAGAAATTTATTACGAGGTAGCTAGACCAATATATTTAGGTATGGTTGGTTATTGGGACACCCCCTGTGGTTCTGACTCGTATCGGGTTTAGTCCCTTGACAACTAACTATGTTACACTGACCGTTAATTGCTGGTTTAGATGGTGGAAATAACATAAGTACTCTAATAAGTGTTTCATCAATGATCGATGTGGTTTGTTGTGTTAAACTTTTTTAAATTTTTAACTAGTTTTAATCCACGTGCACGCACGAGGCTTGTACATTATGTTTTTTAAATATATTTATAATTTTTATTTTTTCTGTTTTATAAGTTATGAAAGTTTAAAGGGTTGTTTGTTTTTTTAAAGTCATAATAAAATTTGTAAATTTATAAATTTACACTTAACTCTATACAATTTATTTAAAATTAAACCAGTTTTATTAATTACCTCCTCTTTTTTTCAAGTTTTTGTTTTTATAAATTTGACACATATATTTTTATGTGTTTTTTTTCTTTATCAGATTTCTCCACCAAAATAATGTCAACTTTAGAAGTATTTAAGCTTTTTAATTAAACATATATTCAAAAATAATAAAAAATTTGAAGCATCATACTTAATAAGGAAATATTCTTTTTTTTTAAATGCAAAAGTCCCCACTTTTTGTTTTCTTTTACTAAGTATAAGTATATAAATAAAAGATTTGTTTGTCTTTTAATTTTTTATCATTATTTTATTTCTTTTAAATTTTATACCTTTTTTTACGTTTATTTACCGTATTTTTTTACGTTTTTGTATGTTAGGTACTTTTTGAACGTTTTGTACGTTTTCATCCGTTTTGGAAAGTTTTTATCCGTTTTTGAACGTTTTTATACGTTTTTCCTCCGTTTTGGTACTTTTTCGTATGTTTTATACGTTTTTCCCGGTTTTTGAACGTTTTTATACGTTTTCATCCGTTTTCATACGTTTTTATCAGTTTTCATACGTACAAAAACTTAAAAAGCACTAAAAATGTGTAAATAAAATCAGGTCAAGTATAAATAAAACGTTAAAAAAGTTTATAAATATAATCGGTTCAAATATAAATAACACTTAAAAAAACATATAAAAACGTACATATAAAAAGCGTTAGAAAAAAGTATATATACGATCGGTTTAAGTATAAACAAAACTTAAAAAACGTATGTACAAAAACGTTGAAACGAATAAATAAAATCAGTTCAACTATAAATACACCGTTAAAAACGTATAAATAAAATCGACTCAAGTATAAATAAAACGTTAAAAAAATGGTTAAAGTATAAATAAAACGTTTAAAAACGTATTACGTACAAAAAACGTATAAATAAAATCAATTCAAGTATAAATAAAACGTTAAAAAATGTTAGAAAAACGTATAAAGAAAACGTTGAAAAAAACATATAAAAAAATTAACGCGTAGACTAAATCCGTAATATCTAACAAAACATATGGACCATTTAAGATTCACGTATGAGGGTAGTTTTGTTATTGGAGTCTTTCAAACAGACAAACTAACGAAAAAATCGGTCAAATGATCAAACCCGATACGGGTCATAACCGCATGGAGAGGATCCGTTAGATTGTCTTTCTAGAGACCAATTTCGTTAAACTCAACAAACCACAGGGACGGTTTATGCAATTAACTCTACATTAATTGAGTTGGTGAAAACTGATATGTCCTTTCCCTTAATTCTAGCGAAGCAAATAAAGCTGATTTGTCAATGAAAGTGATGAGGAGACAATACAAGTTATTGATGGTGAGACATTGAAGCAAGATAGAGGCATATATCATGATAGGCATTATTTTGGTGAATATGTATGTGAGGCATGTGACAAACTTAGGAAGAAAATTAACGGAAAAATAATATTAGGGAAAAATCAATTGCATCATAGTTTACGGGGATTAATAGAGGTAAACGGTTTTTCTTTCACCGAAGGGAAAGGTAAATCAAAATAGAATCATCCCCGGCCTGTTTTCGTGCTTTTGATCACTCCGTACAACAGAACATACAAGCGAGAAATGACGTTAATAAGTTAATATTTTCTCCTATTAGTAAACAAAAGTTGTTCATTTATGAGTTGTGAATATTAGAATCATAATCCGCGCCAAAGAGAGTGACAATGAATGATCAAATATGGTCACTTCTCCTACTTTACATATTGATATAAAGAATTAATGTTATTACTGAGGTTATAGATTTAATTCAAAGGAACCGAATGTGATGCCTTGAGTAGAATATGTAGAAGTTGATAGTCAAATTATGCTAATTAAATCCGTGATCATCCATATAGATAAAATATTAGAGCACTCGGTGTAGTAACGCCGGCAACGGCGTTGGCCGGCGTTGGCCGGCGTTGTCCGGCGTTACTACACCCCACCACCATCTGTCCATACATCATGTAATTAGCAACATCTACTCTATTGCCCATTTTGAATATAACAAATTATACAAGGCAACATTTTACATGCATCATTATAGATAACATTTGGCATGTTAAAGTATGTAATTAGTAACGTCTACTCTATTAGCCATTCTGAATATAACAAAGGTTCACTTAATCACTTGTACATATCGACCACCGTCGTTAATCGAGAGATAAGTTGTGTATGTTATTCAATACTTTCTCTTTACCTATACGAAGATGAAGATATCCCACGATAATTGGTCGGCTGTAAACAGGATATGAAACATGTAGTAGAAGTGTATTTTGTTTATGATACAATGCTAAAATCTGACATGATCTCTAAAAATCATTTCCTGCAATACTAAAATCTGATACCAATATGTGTCTTGTGCTTATGATACAACAATAAAAGTAGTATATATGAAAAAACAGATTAGTCTCGTACATTCTTTCGAAAAGTTCATTAGAAGAAGCTAAAAGTAGAATAAGAATAAGATTAAATGTATAATGTATTAAATGAATGTGTTTTAGTGCTTCTGATACAACAATAAAAAAGTAGTTTATATGAAAAAGGCTTATGTTTACATGTACCCCTCTGAAAAGCATT
The DNA here is from genome assembly GCA_026074375.1 of Tanacetum coccineum. Lineage (NCBI taxonomy): Eukaryota > Viridiplantae > Streptophyta > Magnoliopsida > Asterales > Asteraceae > Tanacetum > Tanacetum coccineum. Next base: position 12,727 of record BQNB010077537.1, on the reverse strand, counting down.
TGTACCCCCAGGAGGTTTTTTGCGTTTTTTTTTTTTTTTGTATTTTTTTATTTTTTTATTTTTATAATTTTGTATATTTTATAAAACTGTGACACGGAAAAAACGGAACGAAAAATATAAAGTTTAACAGGTCAGAAGTATGAAACTGTCAAAATTTACGGAATATAAACTGATAAAAAATTGCGTTGCACTGTAAAAAAGGAGTACAAAAGGAATCAAACGTACCCTTTTAGTACTTTTTTGTGAGCAGGGGTTGTTAACGCTACAGTATCATGGGAAAAAACGATTAGTCTCGTAGTTCTTTCAGAAAAGTACTACGTAAGAAGATAAAAGTGGATGGAATGTAAGACAAAAACTTTAGTTCATAAATGTCACTAAATCCATAAGTGGGGTTTTTTTCATTTAGTGACAAAAATACTTAACATTATTTGAAGCCAGTGATTTTACCTATAAAAAACATCCATTTTTTGTTCATCACCGTATGTGGGATATTTTTGTTTTCTTGTGTTCTAACTTATTTCAGATCATATAAGAGAAAAAGTGCAAAATATGCTTCCATGTTGTTTTTTTTTTTTTTTTTTTGCAATAAAATGCAGACTTACTCCCAAAACTATAATAATAAGTGCAGTGGCCTCCCAGCTTTGAAACTATTCATTGCACTCGTGTTCCCTGCCAGGAAGCACGAATGCAATGGGAATTGATGAAACTTTCCATTGCATCTCGTTTGGCTCCATGCAGCGGAAGCATGGAATGCGACCAGTTTCTGTTCTTTGGGGAAGGCAGTCTGCATTTCGTGAACGTTGGGGAGCAAATCTGCAAAATTTGGGAAAAACCACATGGTGCTTATTTGCCGATTTCTATTATCATAATATGCGGCACTAGAGTTGTGCAATCGGATACTCGTTCACATGTTCAACATGAAATAAACGATATCTTCCTATGCTTATGTAACAATGAAAGCAATGTTTATTATTACAGTTCCATTGGAATATGATTTTATTCGGTGGAAAATGTGCCATTGTAAACATGTGAAGAAAGCAATAAAAACTTTAAAACATATAATTTTAACAATATAAAACAAAAATAAAATTAAAAACAACCCTAAGTCACGTCAACCTCATGAAAAGAAAGTCACGCCAACCTTGTACATTAGGTGGCCAAAAGAGCGGAAACCATGCATACCCAAAAAAATATTGTAAATCGAAATTATTATGACCGTGTAGTATAAGAAAAACTTACAACATGAAAAATAGTGGAGCATAAACCTAATTTTGTAGTCCTATTATCTTATCTTAAGGCTCAAACGTAACAATTATATTATTATTTTGGTCTACCAACATGATATCAAGGCATGAAACAAAACTCGATGTCGCCGATTTCGATCATAGTGTTATATTAAACAATTCATTGATGAACTATAATCGATGGCCTAAGCCACCATGGTTTCAACAAATGCGAATTATATATCAGTTTTAATAATGCGGGAAATTTGAGGGAATTAGGTATTTCGGTACTTGGAATTGACTTTATTGCGAACTAGAGACGACATGTTCGTCGTGTGAGTGTTTCCTGACCGTTACAAAAAAAGCGCTATGAGGCACATATTCGCTAATCTTGTCATATATTGCTACATACGTCAATTCCAATTCCACACATTATCTTGGTATGAGCATCACAACCCTTCAGTTTTATAAGTGGACAATGCACTCTAGTTAGTCTGACATCATATTATGTTGGCAAAACATGACTTTTGCCATCTGCCGAACTCATCTAATTATCGCACTAACACGCAAGGACGAACAAACTAGGGGGTCATGACGGTGTATGAAACCGCGAAGTTTTGTTTCATTCAGTAATTTTCGTAAAGATCCCATTATTTTTAAAAAGGACACGGTTTCTATGCATTTGTGTATCTAGTTTATTGCCTTAGTTAGTCCTTTAATAGTGAAATGCTAAATTGGTATCAATAAACTAAATAATTTTAGCTTAACACTCGCTTGTAGTTTTGTGATATTTTTTAATTAGACCAATAAGTTAAAATGAAATGTGTCACCCTGTAACTTTCAGTTCGGTTCTGTCCTGAGACAAAACACGTATATGTATATTTTATTTAAGTATAGGTTTTGTGAGTTTGCATTTTCCGCGGTGAGAGAGAGCTTCCCTAGGCAAGCTGGATATGTCGTCGAATATTAAGGCTCACTAAATTAAACATACTATCGTTTCTCAAAATGACTAAGTGAGCCACACTTGATGAAAAAAGCGTGAAAGGAAATATAAGTGGAACTTCTCCAACATTGTTGGGTAAGCGAAATGTAAAGTAGCTTATAACAGACAAAATTGTGAGCTAAGTTAATTTCCAATGTTTCCAATCTCGCACAATTACGTGTGCGAGGAGGAACATTGAATATTTTTTTTATTCTGTCACTAGAAAAAACCCGTAGCAGAAGTGTGTTTTGCTTATGTAAAAATTTGAGTTGTGTTTTATGTGTGAAGAAAGGAATTAGTTGTCGCTTTTTAACACATCTCCAATTGTATCGATTACAGTTTTTAAAAGCATATCGTTTATGCTACTAGGAATACTAAAGAACCCTAGTAGTATACGACGCGATAATAATTGTTTTAGTTTTTTTTCTAGCTATTAATACAAAATGAATTTTTATACCAATAGCAATGCGGGGCAAGTAAAACGAGTTCGCTTTTAATTCTTTCTTAGCGTTGTTGCTCCTCAATTTAAGGAGTAGCTATTTTATTTACAAAAACTTCAATCTTGACACATTTTAGTTCGTTGATGGGTCAAATGACTTTGGCTATAGATAGGTTGTGTACGTATATTATCAATGGGTCACAAGGTTTAGCAATACAAAATAGTTGAAAATGATTATTTATACCCATTACCTAACCAAATACCTTGATTTTCTTAACAAGAGTATAAAAACAATATTATTGTTATCACGTAGCTTGTCAAAAGTTTTTATTCATAAGCCAAAATGGTGTTAAAAAGTACGTATATATTATCATATTTTTCTAGAACGGCAACTATTATAAAAACAACTTGCAAGAAGCATAGAAAAAAGATTTACAAAGAGATCCAAATAGGGGTTTGTTGGAACCAACTATCACCAACTAAAAGTTACAATTACATCCTAGAAAGGCAACAGCTGAAATGAGCTGCGAAAACATTATCTGTAAAAATACCATTCTTCACGAGGGGTTTCGACTGAGAAGAGCAAAATGATACGAAACATTCCTTATAAGCTCTCCTCCAAGTTATTTATAAAGAACTCCTTACAGCTTATCTTTAAACTTTAGAGCGTAATCTGATGGAATTGATCCATTAAGCATTCAGATATGATACCAAAAGGGTCCCATGATAGATTCCATCAGCGGCATACGAGCCTGACGATATCCGTAGCCAATCTGCAGCTGAAGAACAATACTTTCTTTATAACATGCCTTTTGTGTCATGATTTCTACCGGTTTGTAGTCGAGGTCACAAGATAGTGGTGAGTAGAAGGCTCGATTTGTTGAAACTAGCTTGTTTTAAGTTTGATGCGGGTCAAGTTAAGGTAGTTTTGTCAATTTTATTTAATAAATAAATTGATCGGTTAATTATGATTACAAAAAACAATGTTAGATTTAATGAAATGGGTAAATGACACAAAAATGTACTTGTAATTTTAAAGGTAAAGCTCTTTAATCAAGTATTCGTACTTTTTTTCTTTGACATAAAGAAAAGGTACCAACTTATTTTTTTGGTCATTTGGTTTTTTCGTTAAATATTAATCGTATCATCTCGTAATGTTTGGTTACATTTTTTAGATCGCTACCGCCGTCTACCTCTACCACCCTAATTCATGTCTGTCACTACCAAGTCTCCCCTACAATGCCATCATAGCAAGCACCTCCGCCTCCGCTATCGCAACTTCCACCCACCACTCCGTACAATGAAACAACATATATCTGTCTCATACGTACATAGGTAGACATATTGATATATGAATGATTCAAAGTCGTTAACATGTGTAGTTTTAGTCCGACTTTTCTGCCATGGTAGGGAGATAGGTCTTGATTTATAATGACAATGTCATTCATTCTTTTTTTTTCTTGAACAGCGGATTTTATTAAGTAAAACATATAACTGTTTTTAAAAGCAGGCTAGGAGATTTGTATAAGAACTTCACTTCTATTTTTACGGGGAAATGGCTTAAAACAATGGAATCAAATCAGATTGATAAAGTTTTTCTGCCGTCGCAAATAAGGTATTTTTCTTTTAGACAAATAGATCATATTGTGACCATCTGTTCTATGTTCGTTTTAAAAGCTTCTCTATTCATTCACAATATTAAATATGTTTTTGGTGAAGTGTGTAATCTTGATTTGGCGAAATCAAACATATTTTAGACCAACAGATATTTTGGTATGACGATGTAAAATTTTTGGATTGGTGATTAAGTGGCGATGTATTGCTTTTGGGTTGACCGTATTGGTAGCGGACTGGTGAACTTAAAATGTAAAAACTTAACGATATGGAACGTTATTTTTATGATCGAGAATTACCAAAATTGGCAAAAGAAAAAAAGTTGAGTACATTTTTATGCAGGAAAAAAAAGTATGATACCTTGATTGGAAATGACCTTTAAGTTTGATACATTTTTGTGTCATTTGCCCTAATGAAATTGATGTGTATTCTGATTTGCAAAAAAACCCATATCACCACTTAATATTTATATGAGTTCATTTTGTATCATATTATTTTATATAATAAAATGAATTACATCATTTTTGTGTTTTTTTTTTAGCATAAAAATAATCCTTATAAAAAAATTTGGACCATTAAGTAAACTTGATTTTTGACATGTGTGGGGGAAAAATCGTAAGGATCTGAAGTGGTTAATAACAAAGTCATAATTAAATCCAATTTGGTGTCAAAATATGGAAATGTTTTTGTTGGAGAGAAAAAGTAACATACAAAATGTGTCAAAATTTTGTGTGTGAAAGCAAAAACTTAAAAAATAATATGTGTCTAATTTGTAGAAAAACAAAAACTTAAAAATTTTTATATGTGTCAAATTTTAGTGAAAAAAACAGAAACTTAAAACATATGTAAGTAATTAATAAAACTTTTGTGACTGAATTTAAATAACATTTTATATGAGCGTAAAAGTGTGTATGAATTGGATAAGTTTTTCATGTTTTGTTAATGAATTCGATAGAAAATAAACAAAATGAATCCTTTGTGACTTCTGTTAGGTAGTCGTTTCTATGATGTTTTTTATATTTTAGAAATGAAATATCTATTATATGTGTTGTTTTAAGAAATAACATATATATGTTAACGAGTATTATTAATATCAGACAACTTATAAAGCACGAATGAGGGTGTTATTGTAAATTAATTACATGATGTTGTACGCATACGAACAATTACTGTTTTTCCTCTTTATGAGTTTAAGTAAGAATATCAGGGAAAAAACTATTTTTACTATATGCATTCAATAAAGACTCATTGTTTTTTCTTGTTTTTATAAGTTCTATTCACATGTGTTGACAACAAGGGTTATTCGAATTTAAATATGGTTAAATTATTATTTGTAAACAGGATATAAATTGTTGTAATGTAAGCACGAATTTACTGTGATTCGAAAACGAAATATACGCGGATTGCTTACTTACTCAAAAAAAAGACTAATATATTCTAATTTAAGAGTTTTTTTATATTGAATAGTTTCAGGGAAAAAAAGTTTTAAAAAAATAAATTTTTAACTTTATCCAGTGTTTATCATTGGTATAACACTCACATATTGTGGGACCACACAATAGATCGATAGTTAATTTATAATATTATAAAGTTATAAACTTTGTATTATACGCTGTCACCTTAAACTAAGTTTAAACTTCTACATCAAACGCAAAAAATATTGTAGACAAAATTATAATCGATATTAATATGTAATGAATTTTTTTTCATAAATAACGTAAAATTTTATAAACATTGAGTGAAATTTTTATATTGTTTGTATACTAAACTAAATTTCAAATTAATTTTGATTTTCTTATGATAAATTAAACGTCCATATGCGCATTCTACCGGAATTTAAGTGTGTTGGGATTTTTAAAAAACTAAATGTTAATTTACAATTACAATTAGTGGGATCTTAATTATAAAGCACTCAGAAATATTTTTTCACATTCAATGGTGGAGTCTGTGGATAAGTTTTCGACTGTCTAAAGTTCGCTCTATTTTATCTTTGTTTAGGTGCCGTTTTAATTTTAAGATCGTTCTTTAGAGTATAAACAAATAAGACCACGCCGATTTATTACGAAAGTTCAGAGGTAACCTGACAATCGGATTTTGCATCTATGTTTTAAAGACATTATTTTTTCAGTTTTAGTATATATCTCTAAATTAGTAAGGAAAGTCGCTCAGTTCATTAATACGCTAGAAGAAAAAAAGATGTGTGAATAAATAAGTGAAACTGGACTTGTATGGTTCTAGCTACGTTGAGGGTCTTTCGAAGAACCTCTCATGGTGAAACTCACGTATTCAGATTCGTTATGGCTGTTGTATCAGTGTTTAGTAAGAGTGTTTGGTTGTGTTAGTAATACGCCTGGGCTAACGGCGTTGTGCTGGCGGTCTATTCGCCGTACCGTTGCCGGGTTGGTCGGCGGTTGGCCGGCCAACGTGCGTTGGGGGGCGGGGGGGGGGGGTGGGGGGGGGGTGGGGGGGGGTGGTGTTAAATAAAAAAATCATTTTACCCCTTGAGAACGTTTTATTTTTTATTTTACCATTTTCACCCCTATTTTGAATAAGTTTCAACTTTACCCCCTCTTAACGGATAGGTTTTCATTTTCTTTTAAAATGTTTAAATGTTTTTTATTTTACCTCTCTATAATGGCCGAATTTAAAGAAAAAAAAATTCATTTTATTCCCCCTCGCACACAATCACATGATATATACAAACACATTACTCAAATACAAATTCGTATCCATAATTTCAACACTCTCAACTAGATTCAATAATATAACTTCTTTGTTTTTAGCAATAATAAAAAATTGTGCCGATATTCCCTAACACCGGTTTTTTTGAATTCCTCAACGCGTCGGATGTGACGTCACGGAACTAGTTTTCAACAAGTTACAAACATACACAGCTTTTTTCCGATGGCAACAATCACAAGTCCTAAACCTGAGAATTCCATAAGATCTTACAACAAAAAACCCGTTTTCCATCATTATACTCATGAACGCTTTCCCAATCTTTCATACTCAAATTCAACAAGTTCGAGTTCGCCAAGAAAAAGTCACTGCTTCGTGGTCGACAAGAAAAAATGTCCAAAAGGGGAAAGGGGTAAATCAATGTTGAAGACGAAGTCTCCTCAAGAGACTAGTAGCAGTGGGGCCCGTTGGCGAACGGTCGAAGATGAATTGCTAGTAACATGTTACGGGGCGTTTTCGGATGATAATAATGTTGGAAAGGTCACAAAAGCTGAATAACGTTTTGGTATCGGGTTTTAAACGACGTTCAATTCGAACAAAAATTTTCAAAACACGTTACAAAAGGATATGTTGACTAGCAAATGGACTAGCAAATGGCATACGTTGAATGTCAATTGCCAAAAGTTCAACGCCGCGTACAAACGGGCCAAACGTTTGGGGAAAAGTGGCGAAAACGATGTGGATTATTTGAAACGGGCTCAAAGTATTTACCGTGACGAGCATAGAGGGGTCGCGTTTTCTCAAGAAGATGCTTGGGCCGTTTTGAGATTCCACCCGAAATGGGACGCACCGGAACAAGTTGACTTAACCGGAGACGTCCCCGGGGCTAGCCAGGAGGATCTATTCGGTCACGATGCACGACCACGTCCGCCCGGCAAACAACGGCCCGCCAAGAAAAGCAAATCCGACGCAACGGCGAGCACCGGTGGAAGTAGCGCGTCGGCCCAATTCGGGGAGCTAATGGAGCAGGAGCTTCGTCTGAAACGGGAAGCCGCCGAAAGGGCTTTCGAAGCTCAAGCCGAAAAAGACCGCACACTAATGCGGTTGGAGGAGTTGAGGTTTCTAGCTACTAGCACCAAGGATTTGGACGAAGACGACGCCTATTGGATCAAGAAGCAAAAAAAATTGATCAAAAACAAAATGAAAAATGATTTGGGTGACGAGGACGACGAAGACGAAGACGAGTAGTTTTTTTTTAATTTCGTAATGTATTTTTTTTCGTAATGTTATTTTTTATTTCGTAATGTTTTTTTATTTCGTAATGTTTTTTTATTTCGTAATGTTTTTAATTTCGTAATGTATTTTTTTTTAATTTCGTAATGTGTTTTTTTAATGTAATTTGTATGTTTAATTATGAATGAAATAGTTAGTTTGTTAAAATAATGAAATAATTGTTTAGGGGGTTTTATGAAAATAAAGAGGTGAGTGGTGTTATTTGGTGTTATGATTAGGGGAGTGGTGTTGGTGTTGGTATTATGCTGATGTGGCGCTGACGTGGCAGCAAAAACTTAGTGTTGCCAAGTTATGATACCTGGCTCTCTTAGTGCATAATATTTGCGTAGTAGTGCACTCTTATACTAATACTTGCTTTAATTTTGAATTTTGTTATATTTTGGTCAATACCTTTTCAGATTGTAACAGGCCGGTTGGGTAAAAACTCTTGGGTAATAACAGATTGTAACAGGTTGGGTTAGAGAAATTTATTACGAGGTAGCTAGACCAATATATTTAAGGGCCCGTTTGGTTAGTGGGGTTAGGGACAGGGATATGTGATGATGGTAGAATTGAGTTGTTTGGTTTAAATCAATGGGGTCCAAGATTTGGACTCACTCCTTAAAATCTACCTTATGGCATTCCAAGTCTAGTGGTGGTTTTTGAAAAAAATGTCACTGTCACCTATTTTTGTAGGGCACATGTCCTTTCTAATCACATATCATGTATTTCTTTTTCTTTTACATAATAAACTATATTTTTTTATTTTTTATATATTTAACTAATAAATAATATTTTAATTCATCATATTCAAAAACCTAAAGTCAAATCCAAATTTAAATGTAAATCTAAATTTTAATCCTAAACCCATCTGCAAAGCAAACGGGCCTAAGTATTCAAGATGCCAACATGGACCTATTGAATGACCATACCTTTATACATATGGGCTCTAGATATGCAACAGAGAACAATTTATCTATATTTAATTTTGATTTACTTCCAAGCTAAATATATTATTGAATTCCTAAAGGTTAATGTTGATACGATGTTATCTTTTCTTGTCTAGTTATAGCTATAGTTTTTTGTATTTGTTAGTTAATATGTGAACATTCTCACGCGCATGGATTGCTGTTTGAGTAAAATCGCCCAAAACTTTGATGTAAACATTTTTCTTGTTTTCAAGTCCTACAACTTTGTTCTAATTTAGTTTTTTTATTTTTCACTATATACAAACTTGCTAGATGTATGTGACTAAGGAAACGGAATCAATGCTCAAGTAAATACTAATATTACAAATGATATTTTTTCTTAAGGTTAGACTATACTGTAATATATATACGCAAGTTTTAAGAGCTTAATATAATCAATTCACTCTTTTTTCTAACGACAATTGTATTAACGACTAGCATGTACTGTAAATTCACACTTGTCCTTTATCAATTCACTCTATGAAGGTTTTCTTTGCAGACCACGTTGTTTGTGAAAATGATGTAGTTGTCATCCCACAACATAGCACTTTGTTTGTTTCATGAATTCTTGTTCTAAGAACAACTTCAAGCATCTACATATTAGTAGCTTTTAAACATCAAACTACACATTAGTTCAAACCTCCATATAATTTCCTTGACTTTGCGAAATAACTACTCCCTAAATATTTACCTCATCGTTAAGTTCATCTCAATATTTTATTCATTTTTTACTTCCACCACAGTCGGTACTACATTCCAGCCACTTTCATCACATATGGACCAACATCATGAGAGAAGTACAGAAACTAGTAGAGGCAGGGATCATGAGAGAAGTTTTTTTACAACGAATGGCTGTCTAATCCAGTAATGGTAAAAAAAACACGACGGTAGCTGGCGGATGTGTGTGGATTTCACGGATTTAAACAAGGCATGTCCGCAGGATTGTTACCCCCTTCCAGAAATCGACTGGAAAGTTGAATATCTTTACGGTTACCCCTTTAAGTTTTTCTTGGAAGCTTACAAATGTTATCACCAGATACAGATGGCAGAGCCAGATGAAGAAAAAACGGCTTTCCACACCAGCCAAGAGGTATATTGCTATACCAAAATGCCCTTTGGCCTTAAAAACGCTGGCGCCACGTACCAGCGGGGCTGGCGGACAAAGCTTTTTACACCTAAGTTGGTCGGAACATAGAGGTGTACGTCAATGATTTGGTTATTAAGAGTTACACGGAAGCCGAAATGATAAGAGACATCGAGGAAACGTTCCGTACATTACGCAAAATCAACATGAAGCTCAACCCCAAAAAATGTGCGTTCGGGGCAGCGGAAGGAATGTTCTTGGGGTACATGATTAGACCAGATGGGATAAAACCATACCCTGACAAAACAGAAGTGGTACTACAACTCCCGTCCCCACGGACCATCAAAGAGGTCCAGAGCCACAATGGGAAGTTGGCCAATTTGAACAGATTCCTCTCCAAATCAGCGGAAAAGTCCTTGCCGCTATTTAAAACCTTGAAGAATTGCATTAAAAATAGTGACTTTCATTGGACACCAGAAGCGGAACAAGCCTTCAAACAATTAAAATAGCACTTGTTAGAGCTACCCCTGCTGGTAGCACCCGAACTGAAGGAGGAATTGTTTATATACATGTCTGCCTCCTACGGAGCTGTTAGTGCGGTATTGATGACTGAAAAAGGCACGGTTCAGACGCCAGTCTACTTTGTAAGCCGCACATTGCAGGTCCTCGAACTAAACTATACCCCAATGGAAAAGCTAGTTCTATCACTGGTTTTTACCGCCAAGAGGCTGCGAAGGTATTTCCAAGCGCATCCCATTGCGGTTAATACCGACCAACCAATCAAACAAATAATTTCGCGTCCCGACGTGGCAGGGCGGTTACAAAAGTGGAGCGTCACGCTGGAGGAACACAATATCACATACCTGCCAATGACGTCGGTGAAATGACAGATCCTGGCGGACTTCCTTGTAGAGAAGTCAGACGAAAATCCACCAGACACATCAGTTGTGGAAACCCCGCAAGATCCGTGGACACTATTTACAGATGGATCGTCATGTGTAGATGGATCAAGCGCTGGCTTAATATAGACAAGCCCGAAAGGTGCGGAGTTCACCTACGCGCTAAGGTTTCAGTTTACCGCTTCTAATGAGGCACTGATAGCTGGCCTTCGGATAACAGCGCAGATGGGTGTGCGCAATGTGCAAGTAAGCGTAGACTCTAAACTGGTAGCAAACCAAATCCTGGGGACATACGTCGCCAAGGAAGAAAATATGGTCAAGTACCTTGAGAAGGACAAAAGCCTAATCAGTGGCTTCGCTAACTTTTCCATAAGTCAAGTCCCTAAAAGCAAGAACAAGAAGGCGGACACCCTGAGCAAAATCGCGTCAACCAGTTTCGCACACCTATCAAAACAGGTCTTGGTTGAAATACTTAAAGAAAAATCCACACAAGAGAAGGAAGTGGAGGCGATAGTAGAGGAAGGGGGACCAACATGGATGACCCTGATAATAGCGTACCTGAAAGATGGCACCATTCCTGGTGACAAAAAGGAGGCAAGAAAACTCCGTATCAAAGCCAGACAGTACGAATTGTTGAAAGGGGTTCTTTACAGGCGGTCATTCCTAAAGTCGTGGATAAGGTATATTGGACCACTCCAAGCGGAGTATGTAATCCGAGAAATACATGAGGGGTCGTGCAGCATGCATGCAGGACCACGGTCCATGGTAGCCAAGGCCATGCGATTGGAATACTATTGGCCGACCATGCATCGAGACGCACGAGATATGATACGCGCATGTAACGATTTCCAAATACATCATCCCGTGCCAAGAAACCCCCAACAGTCGCTAACCCCAATCACGGCCCCATGGCCGTTCTACAAGTGGGGAATTGACATAGCTGGTCCTTTCCCGGAAGGACCAGGAAAGGTCAAGTTTTTTATAGCCGCCATGGATTATTTCACGAAATGAATAGAGGCAAAATCCGTGGCAACAATCACTGGTAATCAGGTGAAGAAATTCGTGTGGGACAACAATGTATGCCGCTTCGGTCTTCCAGGAGAAATAATCTCGAACAACGGTAAACAATTCAATGACAACCCAGTCACGGATTGGTGTGAAAAGTTGAATATCGCACAGTGTTTCGCCTCAGTGAAACATCCGCAGTCCAATAGGCTCGTGGAGAGAGCTAACCGGAGCTTGGGTGAAGGAATCAAGGTCCGCCTGGACGAGGGAAACAAGAATTGGACGGAAGAACTTCCCCGTGTCCTTTGGGCTCACCGTACAATGATTAAGTCCAGCCATGGTGATACCCCTTTCTCCTTGACCTATGGAACGGAAGCCGTCATACCCGCGGAAATCGGAATGCCAATATACCACGACCGTGGTATCTTCATGGATGGCGAGGTCCTTCCGCGGACATGGAACATTGCCAATCTCAATAAATGTTACCTTTAAGTTACGACATGGATAAGTCTACGTCTTTTTATTCTATCTTTTGTTTAGGGTTTTTAATAAAGTAATCCAT
>BQNB010077536.1:0-30814 GCA_026074375.1 Tanacetum coccineum | reverse complement strand
GCTCGAGAATAAATTCCCGTTGAGAGGTCAAGTTTTCTTTTTGAAATACTCGCCTTTAAGATGATGACCGGGTTGCTATCAAAAATAATAGCAAGCCATATGTCATGTTTTCTATTCAAACTTTATTTACAGCTTTGTGCCATTGTTAAACGACATTTCTGAAGCCGTAAATATTATCGATGCTAGAGAACATGACATTAAAAAATATTTTTGTCTTTTTCTGATTTTTAATTTTTAAATTTGTTTTTATAAAATTTTTAAGAAATGAAAAAATCTTTTTGTGTTTTTATGATTTTATATATACATATTATACAGAGGATATAAGAATAGGTACCACCACTATTCTTCATCTTCATCTGCCAGTTCTTTCAGAGTCTCAGGAGTAAAACTTCTCATTCTCAGATTGTCGATAAGGAATTCAATTCTATCTCGACATAGAGCCTTGGTGAAGATGTCCGCCAACTGATATTCTGTTCTGACAAAGTAAAGCTCGACGACTCCATTCTTCACTTGCTCTTTTATGAAGTGATATCTGATGTCAATATGCTTTGATCGAGAATGTTGAACATTGTTGCAACATAAGGCAATAACGCTTTTGTTATCACAGTACATTGGAATTTTATTGAATCCAAGGCCATAGTCGGTAAGTTATGATCTCATCCAAAGGACTTGAGCACAACAGCCGGACAAGGCTATATATTCAACTTTCATACTGGATTTTGTAGAGCTTTTCTGCCTTTTGATGACCAGCTAACAAGTCTGTCTCCTAACAATTGCATACTTCCAGATGTACTACGTCTTGTATCTTGACAACCCGCGTGATCAGCATTTGCAAAAACTGTTAGAGCAATAGCAGAATCCTTCGAATACCATAGTCCCCGATTAACGTGTCCTCTTAGATATCGAAAGATTCTTTTTACAGCATGTAGGTGCTTTTCGGTAGGATAAGCCTGATACCGAGCACACATACAAACAGCATATACCATGTCTGGTCTACTAGATGTAAGATACATGAGGGTGTCAACCATGCCACGATAATGTGTATGATCAATGGCTTTCCCTTGTGTATCCTCATCTAGTTTGGATTTCTCCACCATTGGAGTATCCATAGGGTCACAAGATTCCATTCCGTATTTCTTAAGTGATTCTAAAGCATATTTTGATTGATTTAAAAAGATGTCTCTGGGACTCTGTGAAATCTATAGTCCTAGAAAAAATGATATTTTGCCCATCATTGACATCTTGAATTTGAAACACATTATTTCAGAAAACTTATCACATAGTTCAGTAGTAGTAGAAGCAAAAATTATATCGTCAACATAGATTTATACAAGGAGGATATCTTTGCCTTTTCTGCTGATGAACAATGTGGGATCAAACGTATCTTTGGAGAATCATTGGGATAGCAGAAATGATGACAATAGATCATACCACGCGCGTGAAGCCTGTTTCAACCCATATAGAGCTTTCTTCAGTCTGTATACGTGATTTGGATTGTCTGGATCCACCAATCTGTCCGGTTGGCTAACATAGACTTCTTCACACAAAATACCATTAAAAATGCCGTCTTTACATCCATCTGGTAGACGATCATATTCATATGAGCAGCAAACACGAGAAATATCCGAATAGGCAATGTTTTAAAACCCGGTTCCACCCGTCCGGTTGAACCACTTTTGGTCGGAAAAACAGGTCAAATTAAACCGGGCCGGGTTTTGTTCTTTTTTCATGATTTTTTACAAATAAAGTAAGTTAATTACATATACGTGCGGCATAATTTTTTTTTTACATGTTATATTTGTTAGTATATGATTTTTAAGCTTAATATATGAAATATTCATAGTTTATATATATATATATATATATATATATTTGTATCATTAGAAATTTATTTTTGTGGAAGACCAGGTTGACCCGGCGGTCGAATCGGTTGAACCGGTAATCCGGTGAGCCGGTGACTCGACCAGGTCGATTAGAGACCCGGTTTTCAAAACATTGCGAACAACTTCTAGTTTAGCCACAGGAGCAAAGGATTCTTCAAAATCAATTCTCTCTTCCTGACGGTATCCACGAGCTACCAATCTAGCCTTATTTTTCAAGATTCCCCCAATTTATCCAATTTGACCTTATATATCCATTTTAAAGTAATAACCATCACTTTATCTGGACGAGGAACGAGTTCCCATACTTCAAGACGTTCGAATTCATGTAGCTCTTCTTGCATTGCCTCAATCCAGCATGACTGAGTTAGTGCATCTTTATACGTCTTAGGTTCAACTGAAGTTAGGAAGGCATCATAGTAACAGAACAGGGTTTGTTCGTGTAATTAGAGTCTTGTGGAAACGTGTCTGGAAGGGTCACCAATTATGTTTTATAACGGATGATCTTTTATCCATTTACTAAGGTGTTATGAGATTTGAGCGTCTGAGTGCACATTAGTAGAGATAACATTCGTTGATGAGGATTCTTTAGAAATGGTTCTGGAATTGGAATGCCAAAATAAGGATCGTTACTCATATGTGCGACCTCAAGATCGTGTGACTCTTCTTCAGCACAGAGAGGAATTGTTTGGGATTGTGATCGTGGAGTGGTTTGTGAGGTACTTGGTGAGGGTGCATCTTGATCAATAGTTGTTGAGGAAGGTGAACCAGTTGACTCAACAGGAGCTGGAGCTTCTTCTACAGGAAATGGAGAGGCAACGCTAGCTGGAGGAGAGAAGAACTCATCAAACACTGGTTGAAACACAAGATCCCATTCATGCCTCGACGGTGGTACAAACGGTTCTGAAGGAGGAGGGTTTGGAACGAGTCCTAAACCGAGTGTTGCAAGAGTTATTTCATGAAGCGCGGGTTCTAAACTGCTTTGTTCAGAAGCCATTGCCGTCAGCTCATCAAAGTCGACATGGATGGTTTCAATGATTTCTTGAGTACGTCGGTTGTGAATACGGTAAGCTTTCTTCTTTGGAGCATATCCGATGAAAATACCTATATCAGCTTTAGCTTGAAGTTTGCCCAAATTCTCACTATCATTGTTTGGGTAACAAAGTGCACCAAAAAATGTAAAGGTAGGATAAATTCGGTTTTCTTTCATGTAAGAGCTCATAAGGAGTTTTTCCATGGCATTGTCGTATAATGGATCGGTTTTGGGTGTAACATGCGGTAGCAACTGCTTCGGTCCATAGAAATAAAGGAGGTTTTGCATAGATTAACATTGTTTGAGCAGATTCAACAAGTGTACGATTTTGCCTTTCAACAACACCATTTTGTTGTGGAGTTTGAGCAACCGATGTTTCGTGAGAGATGACAACCTGTTCATAGTAGTCTTGCAGAGTTTGATTAACGAACTCAGTTTCATTATCTGTATGAATGTTCCTTACAGCTGCATTCAGTCTAACTTGTATCATTTTTAAAAACTTGATTATAAAACCAGGAGCTTCATCCTTTGATGCTAGAAACTTCACCCATGTGAATCGAGAGTAATCATCCATAATGATGAGGATGTACTTTTCCCATGTACACTTGCAACACGTATAGGCCCACAAAGATCCATGTGCAGAAGATATAGTTTTTCTTGATTGGTGTCTTCAGATTTGGGTTTATGTGATTGTTTCTTGCTTTTTCCCATAGCACATGCAGAACACAAATGATCCTTTTCAAATTTAAGTCTGGGAAGACCACGTACTAGACCGTTTCTAGCCAAGTGATTAAGAGCACCAAAGTTCAAATGAGACAGACGTCGATGCCATAACCATGACTTAGTCTTTGTGGCTTTTGACAAGAGACATATAGGAATGGACAGATAATACAGGTTAGTTCCTCGAGAGTTGAGATCCTAAAAGTAAATCAACATCTTCCAGATTACAGACAAAACAAGTGTGTTTTCTGAAAGCTACTTCAAGATCTGAGTCGCAGAATTGACCAACGAAGAATAGACTGTGTCCTAGTCCTTCCACATAATAAACCCTTGAAATTGTGACATTCCTTATCTGATAATCACCATACCCCATAATCTTTAAAACTTAGTTGTTACCGAATTTGACAGTACCGAAAAACTTATGAACGAAATTGGTGAGCTGAGAGCAATCTCCGGTCATGTGCTTGGAGCAGCCGGAGTCTAAATACCACAGAACAATTTGGACAACCTGCAATCAATAAGAGAAGAAGAGGATGAAGCAACTAAAGTATTGGATCCCCGAGATGTACCGAGTTCCATTCTGTAAGCAGTCATAGATATTAGAACCTTAGGTTTGCTATTAGGAACAGATTTAGGTACTTTAGGTCTCCTAGTATATACTCTAGTTACTACATGTTCGGGTGCAACTATTTCAAGAGGAATGGGAACCCTAAGAGGCACTTTATTAGTGGCGATAATCCTAGTTAAATGGCACGCGTTTCCAACTAAGGTTAAAGTCCTTCCGATGGGTTTCCATTTATATCCAACAGAGTTAAACACTTTTTCAGTAGGTTTCCATTCTTTTCTCTTTTTATTTTTCTTGGAGGTAGATTTATCACGTACATTCATACTATTCACATGATCAATTAAACACATGGCATGATTAGCATCAAACAAACATTCATTACATACGAAACAAAGAGGCTGAGCACCTTTAATAGGATGCTTTACATGTTCATTACAGACATTTTTAGAATCAGAGTTCTGTTTATTCAACTTAGATTTAACTTTCCTAGATTGGACTTCTACTTTTATCTTCTCATTACTATTTGATGTTCGCGAAATCCTATCATTCTTTGTATTGCCTAAAGGCTTTGATCCGCTAGCACTAGTAGAAGGTTTTACTCCTGTAGAAGACAATAAAGGTCTGTTAGTTACTTTGGGCATGTTGCTTGATGATGCGGCAGTGTCAGCAAATCAAACTATTTTCTTCTTATTGATAGGCGTGACCGTAATTAATTTCTCACTAGGTTTGTGAATATCAGGGCAAATATCTCTAACATAACCTAGCAACTCTTGAATTAGCTTAACATACGTACAAGCTGAGTAAGATGCACTATCTAAAGGGTTTCATGATTTAGCTTGTTCAACTACCTTACTAAGAATAGCAGCTTGTTCCATAGTATGCTGAAGATAGTATTCGTGAGCTTCCCTATTATTCTTAACCTTAGGAGCCAAAATTACTTGGTCAAGCTTATACATTCCTGGAGCAATAGTGGTAGCATTATCAGCAATTTCCTTTCCTTTTAATTTCCTAAGATCATTTTTTAATGTTGTTATGACAAACACTTTTTCCTGAAGTTGAGCATTTAAATTAGTAACTTCAACAGACTTTCGATTTAATTGATTAACCAAAGAGCCAGTGTGTTCTTTAGCACGGACACATGATGGTTTAATTGTATAATAAAGTTGTTTATAAGTTTGTTTCAAATGCTCATTCTCTGCAATTAGTTTTGTCACTCTATGTTCGAGTTTAATGTTGATAGTCTTAATTTCATCTAAGTCCTCTTTTACACTTTCACTGGTAGAAGTTTCATTGACACACTTAATTTGTGATTTTAACTTCTTGATTGTCGTATCTTTTGCTTGAAGCTCAACTTTCAAATTGTTCAATTCAAATAATTAATCAAATGAAGGTTCAGTTTGGTTCACAGATGTGTTATTCTTTTGAAAAAGTTCTTTATTGATTTGCATTGCAATTTCAAGAGAAATGTAGTGTTGTTCAAGTTCAGAAAATCTTTTTGAAAGTATATTATACTCATCTTTTTCAACCATGCTATGTTGTTTAATAAGCTCAGCTTCAAGTTCCAGACACCTGTTGCACATTTCCACATAATTCACAGATTCAATCATAGCCACAGAAGAATTCACTTTTACAAAAGTGTTCGGATCCACAGAAGAATTCTCAACAATATTCACAATATCTTGAGAAATGATTTGATCCAAGAGTCGATCATTTTCAATCAAAAATGATTTCTTTTGAATTTCAAAACATTGTTTGTCTACATTATACTGTTGAACAACAACTTACATCTGGTTAAAAACTGTTTGTACTTCCGTTACCTCATTTAAAAGACCTTTATCAAAAATATTAAATATGTCTTTTAAAGTCTTTAAAAATGGAATTATTTCATTTTGAAAAACAGATTTAGTGTGTTTAAACCCCCATTCCCATTCTGTTAAAGCATTGGGCGTGATCTGCTTTTTCACCACATTGTCAAATTGGCTAAGATGGTATTTAAGCTTTTTAAGGCTTGTATTAACCAGGCTTACCTTAAGAAGTTCCCAGGAGCCTCAATTTTGACAGGCGAAGAAGCAGATTGGTCAATAATAGGGTGTAAAGCTTGTTCATCAGACAGTTCTCGTTGTGGGACTAAACGTTTACCAAAATCTTCAAATAATCGATTTAACTCAGCATAATCAATTGGTTTAGTGTTAACTTTCTTTTCTAAGACCATTGGATCACTTTGTTTTAAAAGCATTTCGGATTGACTCTCTTCTTCAAGCATCAAAGTCTCTTCAGAATCAGCAATTGAAATCACATTGGTTTCTTTAGCAATAACATTACCGTCATACAGCATTGGCCTAATCTGTTGAGCTTTCTAATAAAAAGGATTTTGAAAACCAAGAGCTTGTTTCAGGTTGTTATCATAGAAAACTTGTGGTTTCGTGAGCATATGCACAGTTTGCGCAGATTGACCTATTTTACAAACAATGTTGTCTAGTTCTTTAACTTTCTTTTCTAAAGCAATTTCTGTATCAATATTCTTAGCTTCTTTTTCCTTGGATTCGTTTTTGAAAACATTAAATGTTTTTGTTAACAATTCCTTTTCCTTTGATTGTTCAGAAAGAGTTTGTTTAAGATTGTTAATTTCTTTTTCAAAATCCGCAAACTGTGCATTTTTCTCCCGAATTATATCATCTATTATAAGTTTTTCTCGAGTACCTAAATCCACATTTTGTCTTTCTTCTAGCAATTTTACCCGTTCTTTGTATCTTTCAAGCTCAGCAGATAAGGATTCATTGGCAATTAGATTGTCATTATTGACCTTGTTACAGTTAGTTACTTGATTTGACAGTTGTTCAAACACAGATAATATCAAGGCATCTTGTTGTGCAGAAGAATTTGTATCCTAAACAGCTGCATTTTGTGATTCAATCAGATACTGAGAGTACGGAATGATATTACTATCACTATGTATCTCATTCTCTGGATGTTCCACAAAATGAGAAGGTTCAGAATACGGCATCTCTTGCACACTTTGATTTAGCATATCATTATTAGTGTTGTCAGAGATTGGTACCTCGGAGAGAACATCTGATCCGTAACTAGACAAATTGGCCATAAGAACTGCTTTGGCTGTAGAGATCTCCGTCACAATCTAAATCATATGCATACAAATCATTTGCTTGATAAGCTGCATTGTGTGTGATGACCAACTGTGTAACTGGACCTTCTGCAATACCAGGATCTGCTAAGAATTCCAATTCTTCCTCATTAAGAACTTTACCATTTCCTTGAGCTTCGACCAATAGAACTTTTTCCCTGAACCACGTAGCATCCCTTTTCCTCTTTGGCTTTGGACACTGTCTTGCCATATGACCTTCCCCTTGGTAGTTAAAACACTTCATAACCCTTTGTTGACATGAATAATTCCCTCCTATTCCTGAAGTATTAGCTCTTGTTCCTGAAGTACCAGCAACATAAGAATTTTGTCTCCCCTATAGTGGTTGAACAGTCACTCTTCCATCATGAATAGTTGTTTGTTGTCTTGGGTTGGATGAGTTTCTTAGCTGATTGTTGGTAGATGGGAAATGAGATGTGACGACAGTAGACATAAATGACATCATTTTGTTAATGGCATCAATAGGGTTATCTCCTTGCTTAAACACATGAACTGCTAGACCAGAGTCTATTTGAGGAAATTCAGCAAGGTGTGTCTGTTGCTTAACTGTGGAGACAGTATATTCAATTTGAGGAACAGATTATGGTTGTGGACAAGCCTCTTGATGAACAGTTAATAAGTAAGCATTTGGATAAGATGCTGATGTATAAGTGATTGCATTTGGTATGGATGGATAAGTAGTTGAGTAATGTTGTGTGGGATGAGTTGATCCATATTGAGGAAACTGAGATGGTGAAAACTGTTGTTGTTGTTGAAATTGAGGATTGTTGTATAAAGACTGATAATTGTTAAAGTGAGATGGTGTCATTTGATGATTTGCAACTAATGCAAGTGGATCTTGACTGTGTTCACACATGAGACGAACTCATTTGCATGGAGCTCGTGTTGTTCAAGATATGCATGAAGTTGATCAAAGTTGGAAGTATGCAAATATTTTACAAGCTTGAAATCAGTCACAAACTTACTCCATTCAGGTGGAAGACTATTTAAGAACTTGGTATTAACTTGAAATTGCTCCAGTTTCATATTGTAAATGTTCATGTCATTCATTAGATGAGTAAATCTTAAGTAATACTGAGGAAGTGATTCCCCCTTGATGGGAGTGAACTTGTCAAATACATCATACAGTTTGCACTCCCTTTCTTGCTTAGTCAATGAGGTACCTTGCATTAGTAGTTAAACCTTTTCTCATAGATCCTTGGCAACTCTATGATGATTAACAAGTGAATAGATATCAGTTGATAGTCCTTGAAGAATAATATTAATTTCCTTTATATCACAATCAGCTTGAATTTTCTCAGTAGGAGACAATTCAACATATTTCTTTATCCTAGTCACGCCATTTTCTTTAATTGTAGGCCAAATGAGTGGACCGTGTTCAACTGATTCAAGTATCATTCTTTCGTGCTATATGTTTTGCATGTATAGTTCCATTCTACTTTTCCAAGAATCATACAAGTCTTTGTCTAACAATGGTGGACGATTGTCAGCACCAGAGAGTATCATGTACTCAGCAAGAGTATTCTTTTGTCTAGTTAAAATCATTGAATCCATTTTAATTTTAATGTTATTAGATTACTTGTCGATCGGACAGTGATACGAAGTAATTATGTTAAAGTGAGTTGTCTTTTAGGTGTATTAAGACTTAAAACTATATTGGATTTTACTATTCTTGATTAAACCGGA
Source organism: Tanacetum coccineum (assembly GCA_026074375.1). Taxonomy (NCBI): domain Eukaryota; kingdom Viridiplantae; phylum Streptophyta; class Magnoliopsida; order Asterales; family Asteraceae; genus Tanacetum; species Tanacetum coccineum. The sequence goes on along the minus strand of BQNB010077536.1, from coordinate 21,770 downwards.
AAATAACGTTTCACGGGATTTTACAAATCAAAGAAATAAACCGTATAATTCAAAGTATGAATAATTCGCCTCTTAGGAAGCCTTAATTCGCCTCTAGAAAAACCTTAATTCGCCTTCCAAAGAAAAGATTAATTCGCCTTTGTCATAGGATTAATTCGCCTTCCCAAGAAATTTAATTCGCCTTGAAAAAACTTTAATTCGCCTTCCAAAGAAAAAATTAATTCGTCTTGCAAAGAAAAGCTTAATTCGCCTTTGAAAAATCTTTAATTCGCCTTCTAAAGAAAACACTAATTTGCCTCGCCTTCCAAAGAAACGCTAATTCGCCTTCTAAGAAAAAATTATTAATTCGCCTTCCAAAGAAACACTAATTCGCCTCTAAGGAAAGTAATTAATTCACCTTGCAAAGAAGAAACTCTAATTCGCCTCTAGAATAAAAATACTAATTCGCCTTCAAAGATAAGAACTAATTCGCCTTCAAGAACAAAACTAATTTCGCATCTGCCAAATAACGGAACTTTCAAACTTTTTCCAAAAACACTAAAAAGGACTCAACTTTTTGAGTTTTTACTCAAAATATCTTTGTACAATTATCTATTCTAGCCTAGTAGAACCTTAAAAATACAAACTTTAAACTTTTTAACACAAAAATTTTCAAATCAAGATTTTGGACTCAAAAACCCTTTTTCAAACCAAAACTTATAAAAGTGAATATTTTTATGATTTTAAAATGTTTTGCATGTACAACTAGATAATACAAAGACTAAGAAAGAAGAAAGTGGTGAACTTTATGGTTTTTAAACCCACAAAAGTTGTAAAACCTTTGTATGGTTCGAACTAAGAAAACATGTAGAAAACGAACACAATCACAAACACTATCACCCCGTGGCTCTTGATACCAATTATAGAATACTAAATAATCAATAACACTCAAAGAACAATGAAGAAAACTAGAGAGAGAAAGGGGTTGGAAGGATGCTTCTAGTGAGAGAAAGTAACAAGAAAATGGAATGTTAAATTATGTGAGAAAAACAACCAACCAACACCCTCTCCATGTGTGGAGAGGGTATTTATACAAAAGATAGGGGCCGGCCTATTGGGCTAAGTTCATGGGCCTTCCATGGGCTTTTCCTAAGCTAGCCTATCTATTTTCCAAATATGATTTTACGAACTATCTAAAGATATAATGGAAGTGACCGACACTTTTCGTGTTCCTAACAACAATTGGTGGCATAGTTAATACCCTAGAAAGACTTTTCTCAACTTTTGATGGAATCTGTCATCAAACTTTTCGTGCCTCAAAATTCGATGTTCTAAGGACCGTAGAGAGCGATAGCGATGACGAAGAAGAGTATGAGATTAAGAGAAACAAGTTTGGAGCACCAATTTATGGTCCAAAACCAACAGCATATCTGAATTGTAATGATCCAGCTAAGCGATCGTTAGCTCTACAAGCAGTTATTAACCCATTCTGGAAGATTAGTGTTTAGAAAAAGGTCGTTAGTTTCCTTCGTTCATTACCTACACCATTGCAACACCTTAACTGGAAACCTGATTACAAGGGTTGTTATACTAATGAAGAGGAAGCAAAAGGATAGTGGCGTACTGAGATAAGGGTGACTGACCCATATGGGAATATTTTTGTGCAAGGATTCACCACCAAGAAAACAGACTAAAAATTATCAAAATATCATAAGTTGAGTGACATTATGTCACTCAACTGGTTTATGGAGTGAAATATTAGACTAAGTGGGAGTAATGGAGGAAATTCATTTACTCCTAATCTATTTTACTTTTCTTGTTGAGTCAAAAATAAAATCATTTGTATAAATCCATAAGGGATTTTGATGTACGAACATTAGTTCGAATTATTGATAAATATAAATATTGAGTCAGTATGATGGATTGAAAGTTTATGTTATAATTGTGTTTAAGTAATGAAATGTGCTAGGCAAGATTATGATATATATATGTGCTAGGAAAGATTATGATATATATATACATATATATATAAATTCTAGTAAAAAGAGTAAAGTACGCCACACTTCAGTGAAGTGCGCTACACTTTGTGGCGGTTTTCTTATATAAAACTTACAAAACAAGATTTAACACATTATAAAAACTCACACATTCACCAAAATTGACGGGGTTCTCATAAAAATAAGAAGAAAATTTTTCAAGTATCAATCCATCAAGTTATTAGTCATGCTAGGGTATGTTAGTATTATTCTTAAACTTGTTTATTGTTAATTTCTTGTTCATTAGATTAGGGAAAATCAAATCCATGTTTGATATGCACAATTAACCCATTGAATTATGATATTTAGGAGTTATTTATCTAAATGCATGTTGAAATATTGCTAAATCTAATAATACTGTTCTTATTATGAATTTATCTTTAAAATAAATTATTGGAAAATCATAAAATTTGGAATTATTTTAACCAGCCCAGAAAGTACGCCGGTTTTAGGATAAAACCGCCGAACTTTGCTAAATTCCCGAGAAGTACGTCGCACTTCTATGAAGTGCGCCGCACATTTTATCCCATAAAGTCACAGAACGTTTGTAAAACAATCAAACCCTTGACCATTTATACCAAATCAATTCTAACATAATTATACATTGTATTGTTGATTTTTTTTATATGTAGACTATGGGACGAAACGATGCTGAAGCTGGATCATCGAGATCCAAACGCTCTAGACAATATGTAACCATGGAAGAGGTATTGCTGCCACAAGTTCATCATGAATTCTTACTATGGGAAGGTTTCAACAATGAGGCGAAGTCTGGGTATAACACCAAATTAGCAAACTTGCTCCCTAGACATGTTTACTCATCGTGTGTCGTAAATTAGGATATACTTAAGGGAATAGGGTGTAATGGAGAAATTAATGATATGTTGAGGATTAAGTTGCATGAAGCTGAATCTAATGAAGAAATATTTACTTTTGTGGCGTGGATAAGAGCTTTTAACATCAAAGAACCAATTTATTCGGAGCTTTGCCAGGAGTTTTATTCAACCTATGAATTTGATAAAGTTTGTGCTGACGATGAATTGCAAACCAAGAAGATCATCAAGTTTAGACTTGGCGGACGTGCTCATAGTTTAACTTAGTTGGAATTTGCTCATAGATTGGGATTATATCATGCTGATGAGCTTGAGGAGGATGGATTTGATGTGTATTTTCAAAGAGGCTTGTGTAATGATGATCATTTTAATGCTCAGGAATATTGGTTAAGCATTAGTGGAGAGGAGAATTTGAGTTTGTCAAGGAGTCATGCCTCTACTATTAGGAACCCAATTTTGAGGATGGTTCACAAGATGATCACCTATGGCTCGTGTCAAAGGACTACTGGGCATGACAAAATACAAAAGAATGATTTGTGGCTATTGAAATGTTTTATGCGAGACACAAAAGGTTAACGTGAAGTGGCTGAGTGATTGCGAGGTGGATAAAGAGAAAAGGAGATGGTACCCAAAAGGAGAGTCAGATTTTTTTTTTGTTGTAGAACATTTTAAACACAAGATTGCTAGGAAAGCGAGGGTGTTGAATGATGTGGTGCTAAGGAGTTTGAGTGCTCTGATTTATTATAGATATTTAGATACGACTACACTGAGAGAGTTGATCTACTCTAAGGGTAGACTAATTCCTGAGGATCCACAACCGGGTGTACCGAGAGTTGGTATTCCTAGACCTCCGAGAGCATTGATGCAGGACTTGTACGAGAGGATGGGTAATATAGAGATACGCCAGGGGGCGATTGAGAGGATGTCCTATAGGCAGTCGTATCATAGGGACAGGTATGCTGGAGTATTTGAGCACATGGCTGGAGTTTTCAGTGTTGACTTGCAAGGAGCCTATAACCCACCTGGATATGCTCAGCCACAGTATGATCAATATTATTAGCAGTACCCACCTCAGCCACCGCAGTATCAGCAGCAGCAGCAGGATGATGATGAGTAGTGTAGAGATGACACAAGTTGGTTGTGTGACCGCATGTTTTGGGTCACGTATATTTTTAAAAACAATTTCCTTAATAACAATATTATTATTATTACTACTACTATGGTGTGTAAAATGCCTCTATTGGCATTTAAAACAATATTATCGTACTTTCTACAAATAACTAACTAGGAGTATTATTATTATTTGTGTGTGCTATATTTATATTTGTAACATGAAAAGAAAAAAAGAAGGGCGCAAGACAGAAATGACGTAAAGCAAAAGATTCAAGTAATTCTTCATAAGTGAGAAGTATTATTTCACTTTCCTATTTTATCTTTCTCTATAATATTTCACATTAGGGACAATGTTCATATTAAGTGTGGGGGGAGATAAACTAGAAAAGTAAAATAAAGTTAAAATGAAAATTTTTGAAAAATAACATTTTTATGATCACATGCAAGCAAACTGACTTTGGATTAATAACATTACTAGCATATTTATATCACCCAAAAGAAAATTTTGTGAGGATTAAATATTAAGAATTCAGGTATCCATCTTTGATACCTAAGATGATTTTTAGCTTTAGCTTTCTCGAGTTAAGGTTTGAATGCAATTGCAAATGTCTCATCTATTGTTACGGCTGTGTATTTGTAGTTTGTCATCTTTTTTGGAGCATTGGTATCGATTTAAAATTATATGAGTGTGCCAGTGATTTGTTAATTCTAGAACTTGTGCTTAAAATCTTTACGAGACCACAGTAGGAACACGTTCGCGTGTTATAAACATTTACTGATTAAAAGATGATAAAAATATAAATATAAGTAACCAATAATTTTGTTCAAAAAGCTTTTTAATTAAATTATCTGAAATTTTATCCGTACTAATCGAAGAGCATAAATGCTGGTATTGTTGTTAAAATGAAGTGCGAATGTTGCAAAACTTCTATGTTCGTTTGATATAGTGTGCTTATCATAAGTATGAGGGAAAGCAAGTTTTCCCCAAGTTAAAGTGAAATAAGGCAAAAATAAGCCCAAGTTCTAAAAAAAGAAGAGAAAAAGTGATAAAGTGAAGAAATAGTTGCTTACATTACGGATAAGGTGGATTATGATTTTATTATAAACCTTTTTCAACAAATAAAAAATAATAAATATCACTAAATAGATAGCCTCTTTTGATGTTTATGTTTGGTGCTTAGGCCATGTCGGTGAAGTTTAGTTTCTTGTACAAGCTTATGGAAATTTGAACATTTCATGACTGCGCATATGAGTGACTTCCGTTTACTATCTATTTTACTAAACTCAGCGAGTGTGAAAATAATCTTATCTATAAAAATTTGTGAGTTGTTTTGTCGCGTTATCTATGCTTGTGATCATTAATATGTTTTACTAAACTGAAATGTTTCTTGAGGGCAAGCAATAAGCTAAGTTTGGGGGGATTTGATAACGCTCTAAATATACATAAAATATCCCTCGAAAATATGTGAAATATATATGTTAACGCATGAAATATTGCAAGTTTTGGTTGTTTGTTGGTACAACAATTATTTCAGGACCAAGAATGACGAAAAGAACCAAGAGTATCAAAGAAATCCATTAAAAGCACTAATGGTCGTTAAAGGAAGAATCTAGATGAAAAATAAATGAAGAGTTAATGAAAAGTTCCAAAGTGTGGCGTACTTACCCCAAGTGCGGCGCACTTACCCTAAGTGCGGCGTACTTAAAGGCTGGATAAATGCAATTTAATTACACACAAAGTACGGAGCACAATTATATTTGTGCGACGCACTTTTCCTGTAGTTATAAGGAAATGATTATGATTGATATTAATGGAGACCTTCCATATACCCACTGAAACCCTAATCTTGTGCTATAAATAGAGCACGAATTTTAGTGTTTTTAGCATCCCATTCCTTACAAATCATCTTTCAATAATCATTAGAAGTTAGGGAAGTTTTCTAGTAAAGTTAGAAATTGTTCTTGGGGAAACTTAAAGTATTCTCTGAATCTTTATAGTTTCCAGGTTGTAATAACGCCGAAGGTACGGAATTCAGGCCAAAGGTGGTGGAGTAGTATTTCTAGTAGAAATTCTAGGTAACTAATGTTTGGCTCGAAGAAAGTTCTTTTAATAAACTATATCATTTGCTTGTGGAATCGGTATAAACACGTTATTCCTTTTGGTTATCATGTTTTATGAATCTATGATGATTGCTATATGTTTTGTTGCTATGAATATAGAGTAGGGATTTATATTTATTTGGGCTATCATGATCGATGTTATAAACAAGTTGTGATATTATGCTTATGAATGTGATGATAATGAATTCGATGTTTAAATATCCGGTAACTTGTTGATGTTTGATTATTCATACTTGTTGGAGATAGGTCGAAATATTCCATCAATATGTCTATATTTCGCATTGTTTATCTATGGTAATTCGATACTAGTTTTGTGAGAATTAACTAGTAAAATATTTATCAACCCAGAAATGAAGATGTTTAACACTTGATCATATGTCTAATGAACTTGATTAAGGGAAATTATCATTATCATATTCATACTTGAATCAATCTTAATGCGTTTTGTATATTAAAGATTAAAGGCTGAAAGGATTCTCTAATATATGAAATAGTTAATTGTATGAATGATAACCCATCTTTTCATGCCTTTATGCTTAAATTCATGTTTGATTGATTGTTTGCTTCTTCATGATCATTGTTCTAAGTCCAAATAAATATTATTTTTAATCTTGAAATACTTTGAAATCTTTAGATCATGATAGTCTATAAGTTAAACCTTTTCGTAATACAATCTACCCTTTTAAGAATTACTAATCCCGTGGAACGACGTGGTCTTACCCTTAACCTGTACTATAAACGGAGGTTTATACTTTACCCGTATGTTAGTTGGAATTTGGATAAAACTAGAACTATAAATTTAAAGCTTTTATAACACATCAAAGACAAACACCAAGGAGCTTTCCACTCATACTCAACACAGACATTACATGTATAATGGCCCTCCCTAGTAATTTTATGCAAAGCCACGACAATGTTATCTTTCAACTCCACATCAGCATGAAGCTCAATCATAACTCTAGCATAGGTTGACCTACACCAAGATTGCATGCACATATCAGATGTATAAGAGTCAAACATTAGAGGAGTACCCAGTTTAGTAGCAATGGCACTCAAGCCATCCTTGCTAAAAGCCGTAATAGGTACACCATGGAGTTTAACCCAAACTGGAACAGTACTAACATCTTCCTTCAATAGGTTCTCATCTGGATGTCATTTCTTCAAGATAAACGGGTTATTTCGGATAAACAATGGACCATTCTTAAGCATAGCATCTAATCCGTCCATGGAGCTAAATTGAAAGGAGAATAATCCGGTAGACGAGCTAAACATTGAGCGAACAAGCCCATATTTACCCCCAAGTATTCATAACATAGTTAGCAACAATAGGGTATGCCACCTTTTTCCCCAAGAAAAAACCATAAGCAGTATTAGCAAAGCGTTCACTAATAGCACGAATAGAATCCACCAGAACAACCACATAAATCTCATTACCCCCGGGTGAAAACAAAGTACGAACATTCACTTTCTTCCCACTTGGTTTACCAGTTATATTAGCATACGAAGACTTACCAGGGCATTACCAGCCGTAGTAGTAACCAGCGTAGATAATGGTGGAAAAAATTCCAGAATAGTAGTATCGTCCAAAGAGTTTTGCTTTCCCATCTCAACCGTCATATCAACTACAGATGGTGTTACACCCTCCTAAACGGCAGATGCAACACCAACAGGAGTATCATCATTCATAATATCTTCTGAATCCGTAGACACGCCAATACCTGAGGAGGTATTCTTCTTATTCCTATTAAGATCCTTCTCATTGACACCTCTCCCCATCCCGCTCCCTTTTTGACTTAAAATTCCATACTCCATTGCTCCACCGCCCGCAATCCTATTCTACCAGCAACATGCACACCAAATCAATGAACAGAACATAAGACCAGCAAATTAAATATAAAACGTAGTAAGTTGGGGTTTAATAATCAATAATGAGCACTAACAAGAACCAGGTAAACAGAAAGCAAGTCGATCAACAAAGGACGATTCAACACATGCAATGAATTTGTCGAATAAGCAAACCAATATTTAAACACAAAACTTAAAAACCATGAAACGATTATCTAAAAGTCAAAACATACGGATGATGATAATTAATTAAATTAAATATAACCAAGTGCATGCAATGGAATTTAGAATCAACAAGTTATTAAGATAATGGTTTCATAATATAGATCAAAGCGGTGGGGTAGTATGAATCATCAAAGTTGGCTAGTTGGGAGAGGTTTTTTAGGGTTTCTTTTTTGTTTGGTTTCATTTCTTACAATGGGCAATTGAGTACTTTGAGTATTTGCAAAACGAGTTTGAGGAACCATGGGTTTAAAATAATCTTTTAATGAATCACCGTTTTAGACTCTCGAAGGTGGTTTTCTTATCTTTTGAAAATCCAATACCTTCCTTATCTTGGGATAATTTTTGATGACTTAAAATGTCATCCAAAATACTGCTACTCTTCTTAAATTTTGAAAAGCTTAACGCTTCTTCTTGAAGTTTAGAAACATTACCTTCTAAAGAGCCAACCTTTTGTGTGAGTAGCTCAAATTTTTTACATGGTTCAATCACCTCTTTAGATTTAATATGTTTTTTTACTTCAAGTTCAAGTTTATTGATTTTGTTATATAGTTTAACTTGTTCATTTTTAAGAGAACGACTTTCTTTTAAAAGTCTTTGATTTGCTTTAACAAAATCTTTGCAAAATTTTAAAAGTTCTTCATTATCCTTTTGAAATTCATGAAGATTAAAAATAAATGAGTTTGGATATACCTCTTGCGATTCGATTTCCATAAGACATGTTGTGTCCTTCTTCGGTTGATTGTCGTCTTCACTATTACCGCATATGCTCTCACAAGATGTCTTCGAATCATTCTCATAGGAGTATCCATAACCACTTGTGGTTTCCCCCCAATGTCTTAAGGTTCTCTTGAGCCATAGATCTTACTCAACTTTTCAAAAAATCGAGTTTATGATTTCGAATTACTAAAAAAGAAGTTTTCAACTTAAAACTACTTCTCAGGAAGGTTTCAAAGCTTGAAAACTTGAGTAAACCGCTCTGATACCAATTGTAGAACTGTAGAGGAGGGAGGGGTGAATACAGTTTTCTTGACTTCTTTGAATTTTATAAAACTTTAAGTCTCAAAAGAGCCAAGCGGTGTAATGGTCTACTTAACAACAAAACAATAAGTAGATAGATATATAGAAAGAGAGAGAGAGAGAGACCACGATATATACTGGTTTGGAAAAGAGGGTGTAGTCATTCCGTACGTCCAGTTGCGAATCCATAACTCCGATACTACACTAGTATAATCCTTATGGTGGACTACAAACCGTATAACAATTTAACTCCACCGGCTTTCTACAAAGACTAGCGCTCACAAAGAAGAGTTACTACCTACGGTATTTCGCCCTCATAATCCACCCCTAAGAACCTTTGATTTAAATTAACCTATAAACTCTAAAGCCTTCCCCTTGGAAGCTTACCAAAACCTAACTAGATCCCCAATGATATAGGCTTGATAACACGGATACAAGACTTCCCTTACAACTCGATTGACTGAATAAAATATAGTTGAATGGTATGTGCTTAAATACACATACCTTTGACCTTTAAAAACCGGACTTAAATGACCAAAAACGTACCAAAAAAACATTGTATTTGTATGTTTTGCATTTGTATTGTGCAGGTAACGGATATCTAAGAAAAGGACAAAAACAAAGCCAAAACGACAAAACCGAGCACGAGAACGGAAAGAGCGTGAAAGAAAAGTCAAATCAAAGCCAAAAGTCAAAAACTCAAAGTCAACCCCGACAAAGTTAAAGTCAAAGGCGGAGCCGATATCGAAGAAATGTTAAATTGGCCAACCCGTACCCATCTAATGGGCCGGGTCAGCCCATTTAAACATTATGAAGACTTTATAAGACTTAAGCCTTATAAAAAAGCCCAAGTCCCCTTTATAAACAACTCGGCCTAAATCCAAGAAAAAGCCCAAAAGCTTAACACTGTTAACTAAGTTAACAGCCCAATTCACATGGCTGTTAAGTTTTGATTAAGCCATAAGGATCTCCCATGTAATAACTCTATATATCCTCAAGGGCCTTTTCTGCCATTCTCTTAAAATCTTTTTACACCACAAGGACTTAACATGTAAACAAACTATACATCTTGAGGGACTGAAGCTGCCAATTCTCCAAACATTACGCTGTTTATCGCCAAAACAGATATACAAACAGAGTACCCTCTTTCCTGCCAAATTTCCCTGTTCACGTTTCTTCTTCCTCTGGCACCTTGCAACTAAACTACAAAAACATCACCTCTCAACCTTACCCCACCCATCACATGGCTCATTGCCATGTTGGCAATCCCATACACTTTCATTCGTACATGGATAAAAGCAAAGAATTAAGGGTTGAGATCAAAGGCTTGGGGACAAATAAATTTGGATGGCTAAGATGAAGCTTGACACTCACTCATAAAACAAAAACACCTTCATTTTGTCTCACAGAAGAAACACAAATGTGTGAAGACAAAGAAGACCAAGACACTTAGACGTCTCTATATATATTTGTAAGCCCATAGAGGCATGTAGTTTTTAACCTAGTTAGTTTCTTTTTAGCTTATTTAGTGTAATTTCTAAAATATTGTAATCTTTTTATGAGTTAATGAAAATTTAAGAGTTTAGCTTAAAATCTGTTTTTCTTAAATTCTTGTTTTAAAGTATTCAAAAACCTTTCATAAGCTGTTTTAAGCTCGTATAAAAACATATAAGCAACCTGTTTTAATTTAACTATAAAGAACTTAAGAAAATTCAAGAAAAATCAAAAAAAAAATCCACCAAAATACCTCAGCCTAAATTGGATGATAAGCTAGCTTTGGAAGAGCTTATAGACCTCACTAGCTTGTCTTTTTGACAAGCTAGAGCTTGTAGATCATTTATTTGCCCTATTTTGAGCAAGGGTTTGGTAAGTTTCCTTTTTTTAATTTTTGCTTATTTACTGTAGCTTAGCTTATTTGTGCTTATTTCTGCTTATTCTAGCTAGTTTATGTTATTTAATGCTTATGTTAGTTTAAAAAATCATTAGTTCAAGTTTTCTTTAAATCTGTCTAAATAACTTAATTTTATTAGCATAATCGGTCATAGCTTATTTTAGTGCTTATTGCTTATTTAAACTTACTTATTTGTCTTTAAAATACCTTGTGCTTAATCTATTTTAAGTTTGCAAAAGCTTTCTTACCTTGTCTTAAGCCTAAAATAGATTTTTCAAAACTAAAGGAGTATTTGGGACAATAAGTTTAATGGGTCAAAATGGGTCAAAAATGACTTTATGCTTGTGAGTCAACTTTGATTAGATAATACTAGTGATAAAATTTAGTTTGTTCAAAATTTTAAGTGTTTAATCTTAAAATCATAGCTTAATATACTTGTCAATTGAATCTGTTGGTTTAAAGTTTATCACATTAGCTTATAGGATTAGATCTTCAAAAGTGGAAGTCTAAGTTTGTTTTTGTGCTGGTTTAAGCTTTAAAACAAGTTAGAAACCAAGTTAAATAGGCCTGCAAGTTTGGTTTGTGTTTTTACCAAAATATGTCAAAATTTTGCTAAGTGTTGAAAAAAAAGAAGAAATAGCTTTTTCATTTAGCATTTATGGCTTACCCTTTATTTCAAAATGGATTTTGATTATTGATATAAGTTCTTTAAGGTTCAAACTTAATCTGTCTATAGGTCTTAAGCCCATAAGGATCTTTTTAGTAGCTTAATTTTAAGCTCAAAAGTGCCCTTGTGGGCTGTTTTGTTAACAGAATTTGGCATTTAGCTTTTTAGCTTATTTTAGCTTTTTAGCTGTTGAAATTGCTTAATTTAGGTTTATTGTTGCTCATTAGGTTAGGTTTAGCTTAATTTAGCTTATTTGCATTAGGTTGGAGCTTATTTAAGCTTATATGCTTTTTCAACTTAAATTGTAAGTGTTAAGGCCTTTTTAGTAAATCTGTCTTATTAGCTTAAGATCTTAGCTTATTTTTGTTCTCATTTACTTATTAGGTGTAGTGCAATGTCTAGGTTAGCTTATTTTCCCATTTCCTTTAGCTTATTAGTGTAAAAAAAAGCCAAAGGAGTTAGAGTTTTTAGACTTAGAGTAAAAAAGGCATTTTTGTCCGTTTAACTTGCTTATTTCGTGCTTATTTTTAAGTTCTAAAAATTTTGTTTTCATTAAAATTGTTCATTCACAGCTTATTTATAAGCTGGTAAAAAAATTTGCAAAAAAAGAAAAACGCTTGGGAGTTTGGAAGTCCAAGGTGAGCACAAGGCTTGAACCTGGGACCTCAACAAACTCAACCAACGCATTTTACACACAACACCTTCTACTACTAGCACCCTTTGGATTTTTCTGTCATAGTTTGCACACTTTAATCTTTTATATACATTTTTATCCCTTTTGCTTATAAGCTGTTTTAGCTTATTTGACAACTTATTTGATAAGCTGTGTTATCCGGCTTATTTTTCTTAGGATAAGCTTTGTTCAAGCCACTTTTGTTAAATTTTTCAGAATTTTTATAATTAGTTTAGTATTTTTAATCATTTAATTTCATTAAAATCGTTTTTAATTCATAATAAATTATAAAAAAGTCAAAAAAATCTAATTCTTTTTTAGAAAATTTTCTTTTATCATTTAGGACTTAGGAAAATTAGATTTGCATTCGTAGGGTTAAAATTGTAGATTTTGAATTTTTAAAGAACGGGATGGAATCTCATTCACGTTTTTCGTGTTTTTAAGCTTAAATCACTTTCGTTTTTGGTCTAGTTTTCTTAGTTCTTATATTTTAGTCAATTAGGACTTATAAAAGTCAAAAAGATCATTTTAGGACTTAATCTTGATAAATTAGGGTTTTTAGGACACGTTTCAGGATTCCCGGTTTGCGTTTTTAGTTTAAATGTGTGTGCCTTATTTGTTTTTAGTGTAGATTGCATTAAATTTCTCGTAGAATTAGAAAACTAATCAAAATCTTTGTCATTCAAACATCAAATATCAAACCGACTCTCGACTTTCCAATTCACTCCTCGTTGGGGAAAAACGACCCGGGAATATCGTATACTACTTCCAATTTCATTGATTTTCTTGATATTTATACTTATTATATATTTATAAGTATTATATATTTATTTATATATTTTAAAGGGTTAATCCGAAAGTGAATCAGGGATATTTTGCATGCGCTGTATTTCAGCAGGTGTTGACGCACCTTATGATTTACATAATTTCAGCTTCTCTTGCATTGGGATCGTTCCACGTTTGGAATTTTCCATGAAATATCTTTTCAAGATTTTCTCAATGTAAGCACTTTGACATAAACCAATTAACCGCTTCGATCTATCTCGGTAGATCTTGATTCCAAGAATATATGCAGCTTCTCCTAGATCTTTCATAGCAAAACATCTTCCAAGATAGGATTTTACATCTTGTAACATTAGAATATTGTTTCCCATGATCAATATGTCATCGACATACAAGATTAGGAAAATGACATAACTCCCACTAGCTTTCAGATATACACCTGGCTCATCACGATTTTGACTGAATCCAAATTTCTTAATTTCATCATCAAATCGTTTATTCCATTGCCTAGATACTTGCTCAAGTCCATAAATGGAACGCTTTAGCTTGCACACTCGGTTAGGATATTTTAGATTAACAAAACTTTCAGGTTGCTTCATGTATACCTCTTCATTGAGATATCTAATAAGGAAGGCAGTTTTGACGTCCATTTGCCAAATCTTATAGTCATAATACGCAGCTATGGCTATAAGAATCATAATAGCTCTAATGTCTGCAACAGGAGAGAAGGTCTCTTCATAATCAATCCATGAGGTTTGAGTGAAGCCCTTCGCTACCAGACGAGCTTTATAGGTGTATACATCTCCATCCATGTCGGTCTTCTTTTTGAAGAGCTATTTGTGACTAATGGTTTTGCCTTTAGGAGGAAGATCAACTAACTCCCAGACTTCGTTGTCTCTCATGGATTGCATATCCACATTCATAGCATTAAGCCATTGTCAGATTCAGGATCCAACAATGCGGCTTTATAGTTAGCGGGTTCAACAAGATCCCCTAACTCATGTTCCTCAGCATCGACATGTAAACACAATCGATTTGTGGGAAAACTTATCCTTGTGAACCTACGAATAGGATTGATATCACTTTGAGGTTCATCAATTTCTTGATCATCCTCTTCATGATGTAAGCTATTATTTATAGAAGGATGTGTATCTTCCTGAATAATTTCAAGATCTTTTAGACTCCCACTTGCTTCTTGAGTTATAAGACTATTCTCAAGGAATTCAGCATTCCGAGCAACAAAGACTTTGTTCTCGAGTGGGTAGTAGAAAGAATATCCCATCGTTTCCTTTGGGTATCCTACAAAGATACACTTGATAGATCTGGGTTCCAGTTTGTCAGGTTTGGTAAGTGTATCACGCTTAACAAGTGCCTCACAACCTTAGACTTTTAAGTAAGACAACTTATGGGCTTGCCCATGCCATACTTTGTATGGTGTCTTTTCAACCTTCTTAGTTGGAACTATATTAAGAATACATGCAACAGACTCAATGGCATAATCCTAAAAGGACTTTGAAAGAGTAGTTTGACTCATCATGGAGCGAACCATGTCTAGCAGTGTTCAATTTCTCCTCTCCGACACGCCATTAAATTATGGCGTGTAAGGAGGAGTTCAATGGGCAATAATCCCATGCTACTTTAAATGATCCAAAAACTCTTGACTTATATATTTACCTCCATGATCATAACGTAGTGACTTAATGGTCTTCCTGAGTTGGTTTTCTACTTTCTTTTGAAACACTTTGAACGTTTCAAACACTTCATGTTTATGTTTAAGCAAGTAAACATAACCATAATGACTAAAGGCGTCAGTAAAATTGACGAAGTAGCTAGCTCCTTGTCTTGACATTATCTTAAATGGACCACATACATCGGTGTGGATTAGTCCAAGTATTTCTTTAGCCCTTTCCACTTGATGTGAATAAGGTTTATTGCCATCTTTCCAGACATACAGGAAACACACTTTTCAAAAGACTTAATGTCAGTTGAATCAAGAAGTCCATCATGTTGCAACTTCTCCAAGCGTTTCTTGTTAATGTGTCCAAGATGACAGTGCCACAAGAGAGTAGAGTCCAAGTTAAGCTTAGCTCTTTTATTGCTAACAGCATACATAGAACTATCATTTGTATTAGAAGAAGACAAATCAATTTCATAAATATCATCCAGTGGGATAACATTAAAATAAATCAAATTATTCCTAAAAACAAAAATTAAATTATCATTCTCAAAGCGGTTAACAAAACCATCCTTGTATAAACGTGAAACTGAAATGATGCCTCTTGTAATAGAGGGAGCATAATGACAATTGTGTAAATTCTCCAATAGCGTAAACTGCTGCACGATGACCATCGCCCACGTACATACTTAAAGCTCCTGGCTTCAGTTTCCTACTTTCCCTAAGACCCTGAGTAGTTATACAGATATGAGTACCACAACCCGTATCGTAAACCCAAGATATACTAGGAAAAGAATAGAGTTCTACGGTGAAAATACCTGAAGTGCTAGCTTCTTGAGATAGCTTCTTCTTTTTCATCAACTCGGCGAGATAAACGGGATAATTCTTTCTTTATTAACTAGGTGAGATAAACAGGACAATTCTTTCTCCAATGACCTACTTTACCACATTGGTGGCAGATCGCGTCCTTTGTTGGATTATCCTTCTTGGGTATTGGAAGATTCTTGGGTTTGGGAGCAAAAGGTGGCGCTAGCACAGGTGCATAGCCCATCTTTGCTTTTCCTTTCCCTTGATTATCCTTAGCAGCGTTATGCGATTTCTTCTTTTGGTTTTTATGGATCCTTCCTGCTCTTATAGCATGAAGAGCAGGTGTAGCTTCTTTTGGAAGAAAAGTTTGCTCATGTAGCTTCAGCATAGCATGCAACTCAGTCACGGTCTTTTCTATGCTATGCATGTTATAATTTTGCACAAAACCAATATATTTTCTTTCTCAAAGAGACCAAGATAAGGCTTATAGAAAGGTTTTGAGTCATGGCATGACCGAGACGTTCCAAGTTGTCAATATAGCTCTTCATTTTGAGAACGTAAGAGCTTACAAACTGTCCTTATTCCTGTTTGCACGCGTGAAATTCTTACGTTCTGAAGAAGTTCTTGATCTGCCTGTTGTACATACAACATTTTCAGTTCCTTTAGCATATCATATGCACCAGTTGCTCCAGATTCTTTTGGATATATGGGTCCATGGTCATAAGCATAAGACCAACAATTTCCTTCGAAGCCTTGACCCAAGCAGTGTGGGTGTTAAGGACATCTGAAGGAAGTACTTGTCCAGCAGGTGGAACTGGCATAGCAGGTATTGGCTGCTCTAAGAATGGTAACTTGTCTTCAACAGTGAGCACAATCCGAAGATTGCGATACCATTCCATGAAGTTGATTCCAGTTAATTTTTGTTTTTCAAAAAACATCATGAATAATGAATTGTTTACTACGGTGGTAGTCATTTACATTTAGAAAAAGTTCAAATTTATTAGTATTTTCGATAATTAAATTCTTAATAAAATTAACTACCCAATTAATTTACTAATTAAGACTAAGATCCAACTTGACCTCCCGTTTATTACCAAACGTCTGACCAATGAGTAAACAAGTAGGGAAAGAGGTAAGCGACGAGCGTTAATTGCATTTAATGCAACTCTTAGATTTATGAGACTAGTTATAATATTAGTAATCATATAATAATGTCATGAGCATGTTTAGTTCTCATCTTATGCCTCGAGTCCAAGGTCTAACCAGGTAACCCGATTTAAGTCCACCAAGCAAGAACGCGCAAAAATAGCCAGAGGTCTGACCAGTGAACCAAATTTGCCATGGGTTGGAATGACCCTAAGGTCTGACCAAAGAGGCCAAGCCAAATGCACGTGTTCTTGGTTGGTTGGCATAGACTTAAAATTTTCATATGGGGTATTCACATAAATGTGTCAAAAGCATGTACAAAGAGGCATGCAAACAACTTTGTAGCACTTTTATAAAAACTTTTATATACAACATTGTAGTAATACATTGGTTCACGGTAACTCCAATCGAATGCACAAAGAAGCGGAGAACCAGGTCAGCGCTATGAGATTTCGTAACATTTAGATAAATAATATAATCTTATTTTATTCCTATTTTACCTTTAATTAAAATTTTACTTTTACTTTGGAAAATATTATGCGTCTTATTATCTACTCGATTAATAAATCTTTGTTTTTTATTTAAACTTGAGCCGAGTTAAGAATTAATATCCGTTTTGTGCCCTACGTAATTTAATTTTCAGAAAAGTATCCCGAATGATGTAGAACTATTTTTACTCTAATCGTTTTTGCTTCGTGGTTCCGCCTTAACTCTCGAAATATTTTTTGTTATTATCCGTTAGCCCTAAAACTACCCTCCTATCTTAAAATTTACACAAAATAATAACCAAACCACCCCTCTCATCCTACCAAAAATGACACCACATGGATTAAATATCATGTGGTGGATGATCTCTCTTAGGTGTCTTATTTTGTACATACAATGGGACACTTGGCCTAATGGATTGCATAATATGCATATTCATCTAGCTAAACATCTCATTCTTCTCATAAAAAATTGTCAATCTCTCTCTCTTTTTGCTCTCTCTCTTGGTGTCGTGTACACCATCAACTCAAACTCTAAAATCATACAAATTTTACTAGTAAATCTATCTTATAGTTGAAAATTTTCAAGACTAGCTCATATCCTATTGTTGTAATCTCTTTAATCCCTCTTCAAGATCATCATTTGGCAACTTTAGGGGCTGATTTATTAGAGTATTTTGATGGGTTTATATATTGAATGATGGAGTTGTTGTATTTGAGTTACGTGATCTTGAGTTTTCAATCTAATTGGGTGTTATAAGGATCCCACTAAAGCTCTTTCATAATTACTCATTTAATCAAGTAAACCCTAAACCCTTTTGATTAATTTTATTTTCATGATGAACTTGATATTTTTGATGTGGGTTTTCTGAGTTTGATGAGTTTTAGTGTTTTTGAGATGTTTGTGATGATTGGTATGGCATTAGAATGATGTTAGGATGTTAGAAACACTAGTTGGGTTGTTTGATTGAAAGTTGTTTGGATAGATAAATTGAGATAGCAGGTTGATGGTGTGATGTCAAAATCTATTTTGATTAAGGTCTGTGATTTTAAAACTTGACTGGGTATAGCAACATATAAGGTGTATGTGATGCTTTGGATGGAGCGATAACTCATCCGGATGACCAAGGTACGCCCAGATTAGTGAAACTAGTCCAAATAGGTGACTTGCAGATAGTTTGTGTGTTAATGGAATGTTTTTGGCTTAGAGCCTACTGTATCTTTACATAAATAGATATATTATAATCTCAGAGATGGTGAATTGGATGGAGTCGTATCTCCTTCGGATGAGTTAGATATGCCCAAATTAGTAAAACTAGTCAAAATGGGTCATAGAATCTAGTTATGCAGATATTTTGTGTTTTAATGGGAAAATTTTGGCTTAAAGCCTACTAGTTATTTACATGAATGAATAGGTTAATATATCAGATCCTAGAGGTGATTTGGATGGAACACCAACTCTTCTGGATGGTCAAAATACGACCAAAACCATAGAAACGAACTTAGTGTGTACCCAGAATTTGTAATACAGATAATTAGGCTTGTAACGAATTTTATTTGACTTGGAGGCCACTCTATTTTTATATGGGTCAAGGGTACAACCTATGAGGACCATTTGGTTCTTTGGATAAGGCCATAACCATTTCGGATGAATGAGTTACGATCAAAATGGTGAAACTAACTAGAAATTGTGCCTAGATTTTCAAACAAATATATCTTAACAATTATGAACCTAGGTACTGTTTTTCTAAAACTAAAATTTGTAGATAACTGATAGACTTAAACTTGAGCTTTTGAATGGGGTTCTAACTAGTTACGGATTGTGAGATATGATCAAAATGGTGAAGCGGGAAATTGTTTCCAAAACTCAGATTGTATACTTAGGGGTAAATTGGTCATTTCACTTAGGTTATGGATACATTGGAATGTTTGGTTGAAAACATCAGTAATCTAGGGTCATTAAGCTTGATTGAGGCGAAAACTATTCATTTATACCTATTACGGATTTTGAGATATAGGTCCATTAAGTCGGCGTAAGTGCAGAATTGTATAGTGTCGGATTGCTTTCAACGGTTTAACGAGTATAACGGATTTTATAAAATGGGTAAATAAGTGGTATAAGTGGGTTTATACTTGAAGGTATATTAGTTCAGGTCCTAAAGGGATGTTTGGATAAATCTCACTTTGTTAAATGGGTAGGAAATGCCATACCATGTCACGATGATTCTCTTGTATCTTTTGCGTATTGTCGTTGTGTGAGTTGTGGTTTACCATACTAAGTAGCCTTTATTTTTAGGTGGTACTTAGAAGCGTTTAGTGTAAGACGTACTTGATGTAACTTCTGCGTTTGTACATCTTTGACTTACGGTGAGTTCATAGCCCCACCTTTTCCCTTTTAATGGTTTTCATAAACTGTTTTCGGGGAGAGAATACATGCTCATTTTACTAAGTAAACTTATTGATTTTTACTACTTAAGCGTTACATGACTATTTTTACTAAAGCTTTTACTTGCTTACTAGATGACTTCAAATACATGTGTGATACATGGTTGTTTTCTTATGAACTTATTAATGTTTGAATTGCTGACTAGATGATTTGAGAACATTGAATACCTATATACGAAACCCAGAGTTTTGAACACATGCTTATTTTATTATTGGACACAAGTGTTTTAAGTTGTATGCTATCCAGATTATTGCCTGAATACTATTGCCTAAGTTACCACATTGCTATTTAAGTCCCCACCAATCATGAACCATTAATTGCTAATGTAGCAAGCGCGAGTATTATGGATAGATCTATTGAGACTGACAATCCCCACCTGGAATTTCTGGTCACAAGTTGACCATGGTGCATTTAACATTGTGAGGATAGTTAGGTTGTTGGCAAGCATCTTATATTTTCTCAGGGGTACAAAACTAGTTAATGTTTCGGGGTCATGAGCTTAGTGAAATAATACATGTTTTGGACTACTGAATTCGTTTCGTAGTCAACTATTACATAAATCTTGTGGTCAACTACTGAACATTACTTGATTTCTTGAATCACTACTTGGATTTCAGAAATAATACCTTGAAATATTGTAACGCTACTTTTCTTACTGATATATCACTTGATTTATTTCAATACTACTTTTACTTAAACCTATGAATTCACCAACATTATTGTTTAAGTTTTGCATGTATTTTCTCAGGTTATTATTTTGCTAGCTGAGCATTGAGAGCATTTAAGTCGCGCGGATATATTTTTAAAGGCTTTATAATTTGAGTACCATTCGACAAATATTTTGAAAATGCTTTCTATTACATTTCAAATAGGACCTATTGTAACTTTGATATTTTATAAAAATTATCAAATGGTTGACTTTTCAAAACGTCTCACTTAGAGTCGTTTTCTGTAACTTGTACTTTATACTATGAAGTAGCACCCCAAGTGGTATTCTGCTGTGTGTTGATTTTGGAGGTGTCACAGAGTGGTATCAGAGCACTGATTATAGAGAACTAGGTCGTTTTCAAAACCTAGACTATAATCGTTTTTCAAAAAAAATTAAGAACCTTTCATCGTTGTCTGATATCCGTGCGCGCATGCTCTCTGGTCCCTTATAAGCTCTCTTTTGCATCTTTACTACTATTACATGGATAATGAGTATTTAACACTTGGCTATGATTTCTCTCTCTTACGACTATCTTATGACGTCTTACTATTTACCTTATATCGGTCAGTTATATAAATATTGATCACTCTGATTATCGGGTACTTCCTGATTTCTCATTTACTCCCTCGAACACCAATACTGATTATTATACCATTCGACTCCGAATTAGAACACCATTCTTATGCTTTTGAATCGCATATGTTGTTTTGTAATCCATCGTTTTGAAATCTTCTAATTGATGGGAGTGCGACTTCAACTTGTCACTTTGGATCGTGCCGTGTTTTGGCACTTACCTTTGGAACGCGATTGACTAACGTCTCATTATTCTTCTCGTTACTTCTTATGATTTTGAAGAATCATGCCGCCAATGAGACTCCTTCTTTTCAACGTAACATTGTTTTGATGTCGTGTATTTTGCTGACAATGCGTAAGTAGGCTAATTATAATTATCTTATTGAAATGGATTGGGACGCCTCTTCATTTGAATAAGGAAATTATAAATCACCGAACCATAAATTTCTAAGTCTTATTTACATGGATTGGGACGCCTTTGGATGTAAATAACGATTTGTAAATGAGTGGGCTTAAGTGTATGGCATTCGTACGAACAACTTTCTTTCAATTTGTAATCCGTTTGTACGAATAATTCCTTTTCTTCGTTCATTTAATCTTTATCGTTATTACCTTCATACGAATGAGTCTCTAGACTTCTTTAGGTTCGTAATTTGTTCGATTCGATTATTTCTAAATGTGTATCCGACATAGCGAGCGTCTCTTTTAACAAGTAATTAGTCCGTACGAATCATTCATTGTTTTTA
>BQNB010077535.1:0-30815 GCA_026074375.1 Tanacetum coccineum | reverse complement strand
AAAAAAGCCCTTGCACTTGATGAATGCTATTTTTGGCAAGTTGGCAAACAGATTCTAATTCTATCTAAAATAGTGAATTACTTTTTCTGATGAGGCTGGAATTCTCCATTTCATGCAAGTTACATTCCAAAATAAAAAGATCTTGAATCATAGAGTTTTAGTTATTTGTGACTACGCAATCTGTGTAGTATAGGTTGTGCAGTATTATAGTATTATATGTTTATCAGTATATCTATGTTTTAATTTAGCCTGTTGCTAATTGACTGACGTGTTTTGTTCACTGAATGTAAGAATACGGAGGCCGGGCCTGTGACTGTGCCTGTAGACCACTCCACTGCAACTCAAAAGGTGGTCTCTAAACCAAAAATTGTTGTGCAAACAAGAAGTGAAGTTGACATGTTAGATGATGGGTTCAAGTGGCGAAGACATGGACAGAAAAGTTATCAAGGGGAATACTAATCCAAGGTAATTTATTTTATGTTGGATTTTTTATTTAATGCTTTTGTTATGTCAAGAGTCAGTAATCAACTCATTTTTGTTCAAATGATCACTTTGGGTTCTATAATATTGCTAAAGGGTGACGACATTTGGGTTAACTAGGTCTTGAGTCGCCATGACGATAGTGGAAAAGTAATAGTTGTTTTTGTGCTGTAAACTATGGGAAATTTAAGTAAATGACCTTTACGATCTCGATGACGTACATGAGCGGAAAACATGATGGTGTACGTATTTATACTAGTTAAAAGGGTGGCAACAAACTCTTCAAAAAAAATGGTGGCAACAAATATAATCATCCTCCTCTGCAAGAATCTTGATGTTATTGTGTAGTTAGTATTAAATGGCTATATTAAATCCGTTTTCCTTTATAAAAGTCGATTATCAGATTACTCTTTGTGATGTCTTATGTCTATTTATTGAACTGTGTTGTTGAAATCAAACTGTTTAACTAATTTGGAAGTGTGTTGTCATTCATATTAAAATAAAAAATTAGAGTAAATTTTAAATTATTTGGCTTGTTTTTAACATGTTAATGGTTATGGTTAACATGTATATTTGTTTTCATCGATTAGGTGATCAACTTTATAACCAAGACGTTGGCATGGAAACCGTGCAAGCTCGATGACAACTACAAGTGAGTTCGCCAGTATCAAAAGATCACCGGATGGCATGGTTAAAGGTAAGAGTACCTGTGGCCTGGCCGCAAGTATATGTACAACCTTAGTTTATTTTTCTTTTTTATTTTGCTAATAAGCCTAGATAACAAACCTGCAAACTTGCGTTCGAAGCCATAGCTACCTTAGCTATTTTCCATATAATATATAACAAAACCATTAGATCATACCACATGACAATTAATGGAAATAATGTTACTGTTATTTTTTAAGTTTTTAACTCCATTTATATTGCCTTAGTTACAACATGAACCTTTCTTAAATGATCTTGCAGGACATTAACATCAACTTAATGACGCCCACCAACCGTCCCGCAAGTGGCAGAAAAAGAAAGAGATTCAATGCTATTCAGTTTAAGGCGTGATTTAAACCTCAACGAGTAAAAGTTGAATCAGAGCCTAAAGCATCTGGGTAAATTTTCATCCTAACTTAACATTTATTTCCATCATTAAAACTCATGTAAATTTTCTTTACTTTGATGCATTCGTACATCAATTGTTTCTTTTTTAACATCAATAAAAGTCAATGGTATCATCTGATATTGAAATCAGCACCCTATAAGCTTTATATGCTGTGAAAATTAGATCTTTCCTTGAGGATGTTGTCAAAATGTCATTTTTAGAAAGCACTAATGGGCATTCTTTTGGTCAAGTGCAGATAGGAAACTGGTCTGTTGGCTCACCAATCTCCTTGGCTCACCTATCTCTTTTCATCTCCTTAATGCCCTGAGTGAGCTCATGATGCTTACAAAGGATATGCTTTTAAGCAACACAATCCGAAAATAGGTAAATTTGTTCTCTTAGAGCCACTATACTGACAATAGGCTTTTAGATACTCACGCACTAAAAAAGTCTTCTAAATTTTGAAGGTGTGTCCTACTATTGGTGTAGAATTTTTTTTTCGAACAACACTATTGGTGTAGAATTAATAGAGGATTCTTGATAGTTTCGTCCAGGATGAGTTTTGCCCAGATCTGATTCCTGACGTGGTTCTTGAATCACTGAATTCAAAGGTCAGTTTGTCTAAATGTGTTTATTAGATTACAAAAACTATATTAATCTTTGATAAAACAATTTAGGGGGTTGTAATGCATAAAGTTCAGTTTTTACCCGTTTCGCCCGAATACATGTGTCCTTTAATTTTCATAATTGATTAGAAATTGATCTCAGGGATATTCTTCAGGTGGTAAATCTTACAAAAGGAAGATTGGCAAAAGTGGTTCCAGATTATTAATGATTTGGGAGCTGTTGATGGAACATTAGAAGTTCTTAAAGGTAAATAAATACACGTCATCCCATATTATATAGTGGCATTATGTAAATACTAAATTGAATTTGATTGTGCAAACATGTGCAACAATAGAGCCATTTGGCTTATTTGTGTTGAAACTCTTCACAAGATGAGGGGATCTCGATATATCCATCGAACTAGCCAACAATGCATACATTTCTTCTGCGTGCAAAAAATGCAAGCAAAATTTGTTGCTCGATGTTCTTAAAGCATTGAAAACAAAAGGTATGCTTCATTGTTTATAGATTATATTTGTTTTATATTTTGTTATGTTAATTTGCAATGATCAATATTATAGCAATTGTAACAAAATAGGTTATTATTATATGCATATCTTAATATTTGGATAGACAATTTCGTCTAAGGAAATGTAATACTGAAGGTTTACTGATTAAAGTAAGTTAAATGCAAACTTGGTTAATGTATTTGTAGGGGGACTTTATGTCACAAAGCTTGAAATGCCAATGAGAACCAGGACCTATTTCCGTTGTAGAGGAGCGGTTTGAAGACAATTACCATACATCAGGCTTTTATATGCTGCCTGCATGTAAATATGTCTTGCAATAATTGATATTTGTTGTGCACTCTTTCAATAACTAGCAAAGCTCTCTCAATCATTTGCTTATTAGAAATAAGACCAGATTTTAACGTTTCAATAAATGTCGACCACCGCTATAAAAAACGACGCCCACCAATTGTCTTGCAGCAGAGCGCGGGCTGATATAATACTTGCTTATGATTAAAGAGCAGTAATTGGGAAACATGCCCCATTTTTAATGCTACGCCATTAATGCTGCCAGTTGACCCGGCTGTTTACAGCGGTTTTGGCGGGTTGACCCGGTCCGGCCCTTTCTTTTTTTTCTTATTTTATTTAATGCTTTGCCATTTAATGTTGCCGGTTGACACGAGTCCGACCCGGCTGCTATCGGCAGGTTCCGGCGGGTTGACACGGTCCGACCCTTTTTTTCGAATCGTGCTTTTGACCCGACCCATCAACTTTTTTTTAATTACGAAATAGCCCCCTGGGTATTTACGAAATACCCCTTGGACAATGCGTAAAATTACAAAAACTACCCTCATTTTAAAAAAAAACTCGCGCTTCGCGGCGAAACGCGGGTTACAAACCTCGTTTTAATAGAGCATGGAGATGTATATGTTGTATAATAAGGTACAATTAGTTATGAATAGCAATTCAAAGTAAAGCATTGACTCATTTAACCACTATCAAATATGAAATAACAGTTATTGCAACTATTTTGTTCTTATTTAGGGTGCTTTTGTTTTATTAATGAGATTGGATTAGGATTTAGTGCAAGTTTTAAAAAAAAGAGATAAAGATAATATAAATTTGTATTATAAATTGATTTTAAAATTATTTATATGTTATTGTTGTAAAGAAATAAAAAAATAGAAATGATAAGAGAGAGTAAAAATTATGTGATGGAAAATAAAAAGATGAGAACTCACTTACATTGTGCAGAAACCAACCAAAACGACTCGGATTGAGTCATTAGCGGTCATGCCTTAATATTTGCTTTCAAATTATACGCAACAACAAACCATGAAACATAAATCCATTACTTTAAACCACAAACAAAGAAACAAACGAGCCCTAAATTGTTAGTTATATATCTTATAACTCTACAAGGTATTCGTCTCACCTTCTTCGTCAGCGACTATTGCTCTTACGTCCATCATTTGCCAAAAACTATTTTTGTGTCAAAGTGAGCCTTACTAAGTATTCCAATGCTTCTTAACTATGTTAATTGTGTAATAGGACTAGGATAGTGTAGCAAACTAAATAATACATTTTTAAAATTTCTTAATCGGTAACAGCACAACCGGTTAACTTGTTGACGAATTTTAATTCTAATCCTAATCCTACTGGGCTAAAGAACAAGCTAAACAAACACTTATCCCTAATGAAATTAGATATTCAATACAACAATCTATAAGTACTGGTGCTTGAGTCAGATATATTCTTTCTAACATTTTATTCTTAAGCTTTAAAGCAAAAAAAATAAAAGAAAAAGAAAGTAAAAGAATAGTATGTTCATATGTTGTTGAGTTTGAAGAAATTAAAATGAAAGTAATCTTATGTTCTTAATAGGGGTGAGCATGGTGCGGTCCGGTGCGGGTTTTGATTAAAACCGAACTACAACCGCACTTGCGGTTTTTATAAACGTAGAAATCGAACCGCACCACATTTAACGGTTTCGGTTTTTGTGGATTTTACAGGATTTTGCAGGTTTTTTCGGTTTTAACCACACCGCACCATAACTTATGACTTATATATTTAATGTGGGTTTTGCGGGTTTCGGTTTATAATGTGTGTTTTTCGGTTATAACCAAGCATATATTTAGTATATTTAATGTAAGCACACATCACTTGTGACTTATAAGAATACTAATAATAATATTCACTGGAAGCCTTATAACACACATTAAATAATCTATATTCCATTTTCGGTTTTAAATAATCAATGTGCGGTTTGGTGCGGGTTTTGTTGTTCGGTTTTATGGGTAAAACCACAACCGCACCGCATTTTGCAGTTTTTCTTAAAACCAATCTACCGGTTTTTGCCGTGGTGCGGTTTTTGTGGTTCGGTTTTTGCGGTTTTTGCTCACCCCTAGTTCTTAAGTTGAAGTAGACGGAAAATAACTTGTTCAAATTACATGTATATACTTCAGTTGTTAGTGACAAATCTTTTAAAAAAGACATATTAGTCTTTACATACGACATAGTAAAGTTCTATTTCATTTTCCTTTATAAATTTGGATGAAGATTTTTTACAAAAATTATTGCCATCTTTCTCTCCAAATCATTTTCTTTTCTTAGATAACTTAAAAAACATAAAAAAACATCTTTTTTTAGGTTAATGGTCTGAAAAAGCAGCGAAGTTTCCACATTTTCCTTTTGTAAGCATTGAAGTATTAATTTTCCTAAAGAATGCAAATTTTTTACTAATCTTTCTATTATAGCACTATTTAGAATATCATTTGATGTGGCTTTAGTTTAATACACTTATCTTGTTTTATTTTTTTACCAATATTATATTTAGCCTTTATACTTTATTTTTTATATTTTCCACCCTTTTAAAGTACGTTCCATCTTCAATCTTTGACAAAAGACATAAACCTAACTAAACCCAACCACCAAAATCAAACCCCTCAACAAAATATTTTAAATCAAAATGACCTACACAAAACCAAACCCACATTTGTACACACCTACATAAACCGAATCACAAAATCATCACCCTTATTTCATCTTATACACAAATTACAAATCCAAAGTCACAACGAAAAAAAACCCAGATCCATCACCTTAAAAATCCACAACTATTAAGAAATATTTAATTCACTCAAACAACAACAACATCATGTTACTTTCATAACCCACTACAAGATCCCAATGTTGGTTTTATTAAGATTGACGGGTGATGAATCTAGGTAGTGGTGATAGTTGGGATTGATTGTGAATAAGGGTTTGTTTGGTATTGATAACCATTGTTAGCCTCAAAATATTAAGTCGAACAAGGAATCACGGTCTTTACTTATTAAATGTTGTAATATGCTAGAAAGGGTAAACAGGCTCGTTATGTAAGCTAATTGGTCACGTGTTATGTGCTAAATCCCACAAGATCTGAGCCCGACCCATTAGAAATCACAAATGGCCATCTAAGTATAAATACCCCTTCTCCACTATGGAGAAGGTTTGGTTGCTCATTTGTAAGACTTGTTTACACATAGTAATCCATCATCTCTTTCTCTCTCTATTTTCTTTCTCTAACTTCCTTTTATTTTCTTCTTCATTTGGTTCGTTTGAATATGTTGTGGAAATGATATCATAATTCCTACAATTGGTATCAAGATCCATGGGGTGGGTTTAGTGATAAGATTTAGTACGTTTTAGATCAAAACATACGGTTTTATAGTTTAAAAAGTTAGTTCCTACGTCTTTTATAAAAACAAAATTTATGTTGTTTAAAAACCTTCAAGTTTGTGTTTTTATGATGTTACTAGCCTAGATTTAGTTAGTTGTATAAAAGATTTGGATCAAAAACGTTCAAAAGAGTGGTTTTTATGTGATTTAAAAGTTGGTTTTCCAGAAAAGTTTGAATACTGAGGTTTATGTTTTGAATACTGCGGTTTATGTTATGAATTCTGCGGTTTATGTATATTCCTTATTTCTACGGTTTATGTAATTTTTTGCAGTTTATGTTTCACACTTTTCTGCGGTTTAAGACAAACATGTGTTACACTTTTCTACGGTTTATGACATTTTAAGGAAACGAGATTCTGCCAAAATTTACATTCCACTGCGATTTATGACAAAACAATTTTCTACGGTTTATGCTCTATAATTTTTTACGTTTTATGTAACTGCTTAATTCTATGGTTTATGTAACTGCTTAATTATGCAGTTTATGTAACTGCTTCATCTTGCGATTTATGTCCTAACTTCTACTGCAGTTTATGTTTAACAAATTCTCCCTGCGGAATATGTCACTGAAACTAAAATTAAATTGAATACTTGGTATGTGCTTAATTACACATACCTTTTACCTATAAAAACGAGCCTAAATGACCAAAAACGGATATAAAATGCCAAATATATGTGTGTTTTTCTATTTGTGTTGTGCAGGAAACGGATATTCACTAAAGGACAAAAACGAAGCTAAAACCTACAAAACCGAGCACGGGATTGGAATGAGCGTGAAGAATCGAAGCCGAAGACGTGTGCATCTTAAATAGGCCAACCCGCACCCAAGTTAATGGGCCGAGTAAACCAATTGAGCTTATCTATTAAATAAAAAGCCCAAAGTCCATTTAATAACCATATTAACCGAACAAGCCCACAAAAGCCCAACCTTAAACCCATTAAATCTGTTTGCACCGTTAGTCCCTAGGGGTTTTCACCGTTAGCCTTAGGAACTAACACAGTTAGTCCCTAATCCCTTACACCGTTAGTCCCTAACAATAACCCCGTTACCCTTTAACCCTTTATAAACAAATTCCCCTTTTCTCACCAAAAGCACTATTCACCCGTCACTCTCACCTCTACCCTTGCTCCAACAAACAAAACCTCGTCACTATCAGCATCACCACACCATAAACAGCAATTCCACCTTGGCAAACCCTCAACCCCTGCCACGCTGGCAATCCGCAGGGTAATAATGATTGGTTGATGTGACATATCAGAAACAAAGGGCTCAGATTGATTCATATGATTGAGGCGGTTTGATAAAAGGCTAGGATTGAAGATTGGAAGCTCTCACTCTCTCCTCACACAACAAACACAAGAGCAGACGCTCCCCATCTTCTAAAGTCTATAAATAGGACTAGTTTTCATTCATAGAAAGGAGTTAGTTTTAGGAGTAGTGTAGAGTAGGTAGCTTATTTTCCAGCTCATTTACAGCTTTTATGCTTTTAAATACCGTACTTTCCTTTTCAAAGTAATGTAACCTCATTTTATTAATACAAGTTAATTTTCAAGCTTATTTTAAATTATGTCTTATTAATCATGTTTACTTATTGCAACTTAAAGCTTAATCTGTTTTCAAATCATAATTTCATAAGCTCTTTACTGTTTCATCGAAATTCCACCCCAAATTTACCTCAGCTTATTAAGGATGATAAGCCAAGGGGCTTATGGACGATACCAGCTTATCTTTGATAAGCTGGAGCTTAGTAGATAAGCTCTTTTGAGCATATTAGCCTTGTTTAGAGCAAATGCAATTGTAAGTTTCACTTTTCTCATTTCAAGCTTATTTACTGTTTCATAGCTTATTCATTGCTTATTCTGATTATACTGCTTATTAGAGTTTAATTGTTGCTTAATCTGTCTTTAATTTGCTTATTAGATTTAGTTTTAAGTTTTCATAATCTGTTTTATTCATTTACTAAAGTTTTCATTAAATCTGCCTTAATATGCCTTTAAACTGCTTAGTGAGTTAGTGCTTATTTCAGAGCTCATTCTTGTGTTCTAATTTCTTATTTGCCTTTAACAATCATTGATCTAAATATGTTCTAAGCCTGCACCAAGTTTTATAATCTGTTTTAGTTTTAAAATGGTTTTAGGAAATTTAAAGGAGTGTTTGGGTTAGTGGTTTTATTCTAAGTTGAAACCTGTTTTGGTCATATTGGTTGAGAAATCCATTTTAGATTAGCTTTAAATCAGTCTTAATTCAAGTTTAATAGGTTTAGATTCAGTTTTAATTAGTTTTGTAGTTTAGTTTATCTAAATTCTATATCTGCTTTTTAAACAAGTACTTAGGTTCTGATTTTGTTCAATTTGATTTAGTAATACATTTGAGGCTTTAGTTGGTGCTTAGTTTATGTTTATAATGCAGTAGAATAGTTGTACTTTAGGTTTGCATTTACCATTTAAAGTTTTACTCAAATCTGTCATATGCATCAGATACATATCAGCTTAAAAGTCTAATTTCATTGCTTATTTTAGGGTAGCTTAAGAGTGTTTTAGAATTTGGAATTCCTTGCATAAGTAGCTTATAGTTCAATCTCCATCTGTTTGGGCTTAGTTTATAGTTTAGAGCTTATTTTACTAGCTTATCTTAGGTCTGAACTTATGCTTTCAGTTTTGTTTAAAAATCTTAAAAAGCCAAAATCAGTTTAAACTGTCATCTTTTTAGTAGCTTTTCCTAGCTTAATACTTGTTCAAATTCTTTGATCTTTGTTTCTAAGTGCTTATTGAGGTATAGAATTTATCTGTATTTAGGATTCAAGTTTTAGGTTATAGCTTAAAGTTCTTATTTCCTAGCTTTAAAAGTAGTGGTTAACCTGTTTCAGGAATGTTTCTTTTAGTTTAATCTGTCTGATTTAAATAGCTTATTTTGTGCTTATTATTAAGTTTCAGAAAATGTACTAGTTATAAAATTTGCTTATTCTCATTAGTTTTTTTAAGTTTTAGTAAAAAGTTTTAAAAAAATAAAATAAGTTCCAAAAAATGGGTCCAGGACTCGAACCTGCGACATCTCCTTCACAACACACACACACTACCACTGCGCCCTTGGGTCATTTTCATAATACCCTTGGGCTACATTTCTTATAACGTAGTTTTCAGTTTTAGGCTTACAGCTTATAACAGCTTATTTAGAGCTTATCTGTAACAGCTTATTTCAAGTTTTTAATTTTCTTGCACTAGTAATAAGTCAAAGTATTTACTATAATCTTTTAGAAATTTTATAAATTAGTTTAGTATTTTTAATATATAATTTAGATTAAAAGTGTTTTTAAATCATAATAAATAAGATAAAAGTAAAAAAAATATAATTTTTTTTCTAAAAATTATTTTTAGTCATTTAGGATTTATAAAAATTAAAATTTTAGGTTGTAGGGTTAAAATTTGATTTAGTTGCTTAAACGTCGCGTTTTTAAATTCCCGTTATCGTTTTCGTGCTTAATTTCTTAAATGATTTAAATTGTCTTAATTGTTTACTTGCTTTTACATGTTTTCATGCGTTTTCATTAGTAGTTATAGAAACCAAAATCAAAATCTATTAGAACCATTCAAATCACGCGATCACGAACTTAACCGATTCTCAATTCATGCTTCGTCGAGGAAACGACCCCGGAGGTTTTTGAACTTTGCTTTGGTTAAAAGCGATTTTCTAGAACCTGACAGATATACTATAATATATTATTATTGATATTATCCTTATATACGTATTTAGAGATCAATCAAGAGCCTTCAAAACCCGGGTAATCCTGGATATAAAACACAAAACACGAAACACGAGAAAGGAAGAGGCGAGCCTCCTCTAATCACACTTATTCATTATTATACTACTACAAGGGGTAAGCATGGGTTGCCACCCGTGAAGCGATTGTTTTTGTTAACCGAGTCACGAGCCTGACTCGACCCTGAAGTTAACGATCCATGGGGAAAGTTTGGAGATCCGGGACAACCATCGGTGGTATGTCCCCTCCAAAGTAATGTTTAAGTCTATGACCATCAACCTTGAAGTTTGGTCCGTCGGTTTGAGATAACTCAACGACACCATAAGGGAAAACTTGAGCAACGGTGAATGGTCCGGTCCAACGGGTTTTAAGCTTGCCCGAGAAAATCTTTAATCGAGAATTGAAGAGAAGAATTCGACCACCAACATTGAAAACGTGGTTCTTAATCTTGGAGTCATGAATCTTCTTCGTTTTCTCTTTGTAGATTAAAGAATTCTCGTAAGCTTGATCCCGGAGTTCATATAATTCATTCATTTAAACTTTCCAGTGATCAATCACAGGCATAATGTTTCTAAACGTGGATCAACTAGAAAAGCAACTTGACAAAGAAGAATTTCAAGAGATTGGATCCATGGCTGCTTTTAGAGTACTCGAGACACAGTTTCAGAAGTTCATCAAGTCACGGATTTTTTTGGATGATGAAGATGGTCTAATGACACGCAAGTAATTTCTAGCATATACTCGAACCGAGGTTCAACAATTCCGTGATACACTAATCCAACAAATGGAATCTGTTAAGAAGTCAATTGATGAAAGAGCACTGCATAAAAGAGAGTACGACAGCAGGGTGAATGAAAGAACAGATGCTGACAAAATAGGAAAGGTTGATACGAGTAAAGCATTGGATGCTAGTTTGGTTGCCACAGAAAGTAGTGGGACAAAATCAAGAGAGCAGGATACAAGCAGCAGATCAGGGAATGATGCACATGCTGATGATGCAGATATCAGACCCATATATGATGAAGAGCCAATGGCTGAGGTATAAACGACTGCTGAAATCAATGTATTTGCTATAGGACAACAGCATGTTGAGCAACCTGATTTCAATAATGAAGGAGAGGTTGACCAGAATGTTGAACAATGTCATAACATACGTCCTTTGCCTTCTAAATTAACTGATAACTAGATAACTAAACTCTCAAATCAATCTCTCGAATCTAAAAATATTTGTCTCAAAAAGACTATTGCACAGTTTCAAAAAGATTTTTCAAAACTAGAAGCACATTGTATTAATCTTGAACTACAATTGCAAAACAATATTTTAAAATCAGGGCAACAAGGTCAATTTTTAAATGAGAAACGTAATGAAGCCAAAGTTAAACATGACACAGATGTAATTGAAACAATAAACATCAAATTGGAACATAAAGTGGCTAAATTACTTAAATGAGACTTTGAAAAAGCATTACAAAGAACTGTATGATTCTATCAAATCAACTAGAGCTAAGACTATAGAGTAGACAACTTCTTTGATTGCTCAAAATGCTGAGTTCAAAGCTCAACTTCAGGAAAAAGGGTTTCAATTGCAGCATTAAAAAATGAGTTAAGAAAATTAACAGGAAATAGTATGAATACTAAGTTTGCAAAACCATCAATCTTGGGGAAGCCGGTTTTACATCCACTCAGAAACCAATCAGTTGTTAGACAACCGACTGTGTTTAAATCTGAACGACCTAAATTTTCAAAACCACGGTTTGCCTCCTAAGTTGATGTGAATAACGATTTGTCAAAACCAATCACTACACATTATTTGCCTAAGGAAAGAGAATATGCGTTTGCAAAACCTCATCACGTGATTGCATCTAGCGAATCTAGGAATAGTTCAAAGAACATGTCAAGATTTAGTTCAAATGACATGGTTCATAATCACTATCTAGAGGAAGCTAAGAAAAAGACACACAAAATTGGTATGAATTCAAGACCTAGTGTGATGCCTTCTGCTACATCACAATGCACAGCTAATGGTAGCAAACCAAAACCTAGGATCAATAACCAAAAGTTTAGGAATTGGCCTGCATCTAAGAGTAGCTGCGTAACAACAAATATTATGCCCAAAGCAAATCACTCTACGAATTCTAGTTCTTTTTCTGACTCTAAACATTTTGTTTGCTCGATATGTTAGAAATGTGCCTTTAATGCAAATCATGATGATTGTGTAACAAAATTCCTGAATGAGGTCAACTCACGTGCTGAGGTACCATCCTACAAGACAACAAAAAGATACAAACCCGTAGAGAAAATAAGTATTGCAAAGAAACCAGACCGACAGATCCCTACAGGACATAGGTTTTCTATCAAAAAGACTTCCATTGTGCATGAGAAAACAATGACTCCTAGATCTTGTCTTAGGTGGAAACCGACGGGTAGAATTTTCAAGACTGTTGGTCTTAGATGGGTTCCTACTGAAAAGATATTCACCTCTAGCACAACCAAGGTTGACAGTGAACCCCCACATGGTTCAAATACATATATCACTAATCTTCATAAATGCATACGAAATCTTGATTCAAGTGCAGGTACATCCATTAATGTTCAGGAGGAACAAACTCTTGATTTGAGTGCGGGTACTCCTTTCAATCTGAAGAACAAAAGAATCAAGGCATGGATAAAAGAAAATGTGATATCTAGGAGACCAAGGTTACATGGGATAGCTTTGATACAAGAGATATCCTCTAGACCATCGTCCCAGAGGATTCGAAGTTTACTTACTTCTTGATTTTTATTTTATTTTAATTTTAATTTTTGTATATAAAACCTATAAAACCAAATACAAAAAATATAAAATTTCAAAAAGCAAATACAAAATCAGAAAATTTCGAAAATACCAAAAAGAATCTTCTCGACATGTCTCTTGGGATCGATAACATTTACGTGCCTAGAAATGTCGATTAATATTGACACGGGTGTGTAAATGAAGTTCGAACAAGAGTTTAAACGTTTTAAAACATGTCATTTCTAATTTTCTTTATGGCTTATGTGCAAATCAGTACATAACCTGGACTTCAAAGAAAGGAAAGTTTATCTATAAAGATAACTTATCCTCACAACGAGAAAATCAAATTTTCTCGGTCTTGAGCGGTTTCTACAAGACATTCAAAGTTTTGTGCTCAAGAAAAGGAATGCGTACGTTTCTGTGCGCTTATCCTTAGAGTTAGACGAGAAGTCTTCTAACATTTGGTTTTTCCAAAAGGTTGAACACAATTTTTCAAGAATTTCTCAATGACAATTCAAAATCTTTCAAAATTGTGTGTTCAACACTCCATATCTCACAAAGTTTTCAAAGACAATCATTTTCTAACAAATGGTATCATTTTCACAAATGAGTCAATTGTTGAGGGGGAGTTTTTCAAAAACCAAAGTTTTTAATGCTTTTGGATACATCATCTCACGACAATTCTTATGTATTCAAAATATTATAAAAAGTCTTAATAACAAATCAATAATAATAATGACAACTTACAATATAATGTTTGTTATAAGATGATCCAGTGTCTGAGCATAATTTTTCAAGAATTCTTTAATGACATTTCATAATCTTTCAAAATTGTGTGCTCGATACTAGCTGAACCTTAATTTTATATTTAATTTACAACTTGGTATCATTTTCTTTGGTGTCAAACATATGTAAAATTGAGAGGGGGGGGGAGAGAAGAAAAAGTTCCACATAATTCATGCTGAAACATTTTTCCTCACAGAATTTTTATGAAATTTTTTAATCACTTGGTATTTCAAAGACTAAGTGAATTAGTATTTAAAATAAGGGGAGAAATGTGATTAAAATGTGATCTAAAAAATAATAAATGATCTAAAAGACTCAAAGTGCTTTATACTTCCACCCACATGTGCAAAACACTTTCGGTTATTGATGCACGTATGAAGGGGGAGTTTTTCCAAAAGATAAAACACTCAAAGTGTTAAACGTTTTGATATTCTATCAAACACTTTGATTGATTTTCAAGGTTTTATGGTTACGATCAAATATCCAACAACCTATTAATTTCACGACGATTCTGAAGTCATAAGGTAGTTAGGTTAGGTATTAGTCCTATGATCCAACCAGAATCGGAGGGATCTACCCAAGGACAATCCATAGTTAGAAATAGCAGTCCTTAGGTATGATTTAGATAAGGATGAGAAACGGGAATAATGCCGACTAAGACATGAGTTAACACTGGAACAATCACAACAAGGTGTTAGTAATGACGTCTTGGTAAGCATTGAAGGGGTTGAAGAATAAAAAAGAAATGTATGGATAAAGTGTGAAAAGAAAGAAGCCCTCCACACACTTTAGGCAGAAACCGAGTCAATACATATGCTATCAGTTTTCACAAAGATGAATTCTGGTATTGAAGACAAGACATCATGGACCCAGTAATGCACTGCACAACCCTTTCCAACCATTCAAGTTTCTCTCAAAAGATACTTGTCTCATTTTTCACGGAGATAAACACAACTTCTATTGACTTTCTCACTCCGAGTTAGTTGATACTGAAAAGGTGGCAGTCTGCTCCAGCCTCCGATCACTAAAACCAAAATGCACAAATCGAGTCTAGAGCCAAGAGATCAATAAATAAATCTCATTAGGACACATCTCATGAAAAACACTTGTTGAACACCATTGAGTTCACAAGCTGTTAACAAGAGTTCTACGCATTATCCTTGTGATATCGCCAGAACATTCAGAGTGATACTCTTTAGTATTCACAGTGACGAATGGAAATCTTCCAGTGTCATCATCAAACAGCACTGCGGTAGATGACTTGCGAGATTCTATATGGATCAAGTTTGTGTCAACTGGATATCGATTTTGGTCCAGTAAATGAATTGACGACTCAATCAGAAAGATAGTACCCCCCTTCTAGTTTTCCACAGTGTTGTCTGCTTTAAGACGTTCCGGTAACGAGAACATGCAAGCATGGTGAATCTAATACATCTGTGTTAGAGGATCTTACGCTTCAAGCTGAAAATCCTGTCAAGGACATTCTTCTTAAATTGAATCTACCTGATCACATGTACAATATTTATACTGTAAAACGGTCCTCACGGAATCAATGGTTAATGTAACCGAACCGTGATGAATGACAAAGCCATATTCGTCCATATCTGTTTATCACTAACTTTAAAATGCAAGTACTGATAACAGTGTTACAACCTCATTCTAGCAGAGTCAAATTCATTACCACATGCTCATATTCAAGCTCTAAAGACATACAATAAGCATCAAGATTCAAGAATCAAGAAAGCTCAAGTTTAAAGACAAAGACTTCCGCAACCAAAGAATTCAAAGACCTTGCTTCGGGGGAATCAAGAATTCAAAGACCTTGCTTTGGGGGAGATTGTTAGCCTCAAAATATTGAGTCGAATAAGGAATCACGGTCTTTACTTATTAAATGTTGTAATAGGCTAGAAAGGGTAAACGGACTCGTTATGTAAGCTAATTGGTCACGTGTTATGGGATAAAGCCCACAAGATCCGAGCCCGGCCCATTAGAAAGACCAACCGGCCATCTAAATATAAACACCCATTCTCCACTATGGAGAAAGGTTGGTTGCTCATTTGTAAGACTTGTTTACACATAGTAATTCACCATCTCTTTCTCTCTCTACTTTCTTTCTCTAACTTCCTTCTATTTTCTTCTAATCTTCTTATCTTATTTTGATCATGAAGTGTAAGTGATATATTGGTTCCTACAACCACCGCCGCCACTAGAGAAGTTGTAGTCGCCCCCGTTGTCGTCGACGGGAGTGTTTGCCTATGATGATTTTTGGTGTGTTTATCAATAAACCACCGAGACCCTGACGAAACCAGTGACCGCACCACCACCAATACCTTCATAGTTGATGTGTATGTGTTTGGTGTGGTTCTGCTCGAGTTGCTCACAAGAAAAGCCAGTTCAGGACAACGGGTCTGGCTTGGCCAAGTAGGTGAGTTTTGTGGTTAAAGAAGAATGGACAGTTGAGGTTTTTGATAAGTCGTTGATAGTTGAAGGTGCAAATGTATAAAGTATTTCATCTTTGAAGGAAGAAGAAGAGCCATCTATGACCTCTTCTGATCCATGATCGTCAAGAAGAGGTAAATATGATGCTAACGAGCATCTTTCTAGTTGTAAAAACAATCGGACTAGTTAGTTTTTGACTTTTACGGCTCTGTAATGAAACCCCATTGGGAATCATGTTTCAGACAATAACAGTAACAAAAGCATCAAATTCATGTGACGGATAATTTATGTTTGTGTTTTTTTTTTTAGTTTTAATTTTTTGATATATGAAAATTTGTTGGATCTTGATTTTGGATCTAGGAATAAATGATAGTTGTAGATCTGGGTTGTGAATATGGTTGTGATGGAATAAATGGTTAAATGGGGGTGGAAAATGTTAAAAAAATAAAGTATAGGGGATAAATATAACATTATAAAACAGGATAAGTGTATTCAACTAGTGTCACGGTCAAATGATTTTCTAGATAGTGCTACAATAAGAAGATTAGTAAAAGATTTGCATTCTTTAAAAAAATTAATACTTCAATGCTTACAAAAGGGAAAGGTGGAAACTTCAATGCTTTTTCAACCATTAGCCCTTTCTTTTCCTCTCAAATTTTAACGGAAGAACACAATATAATAAGTTTAAAACATTTGGATTTCTTTACACAAACGTTGCGTTTGTAGTTGGATTGAATAGGTGAAAATGCAAGACGCTGAGTGAGACCCACCTTCACAAGTGTTGGTATTTTTACTACACACTAGTAGTTGGCAAAACAAATAAAAACAACCCAAAAGTAGAAACAAGAATAAACATTAGATTCTTGAAAGAACATTTCAACATGTATGCCTTTGAAGGAGAAGATGATGGACGTTTATTTGGTCCCGTTGTTGTTTTCTCCATGGCGCACTCATAGTTGCAACGACTTGGAGGAACAACTCTATATACACCACTACTAGTTAAGAGATACACGTCCTTCTTGTTATCTTGCCCAAATGAAAAGATGTAACCTAGCGCCGGTAGTGTATTTCCAGGAACAATGCTGCATGGTATAGGAGAATCTGAACTATACTTTTACAATGAGACAAAATATTTAGACACGGGGGACCCGTCGAGGAAACGAAATAAAATTTTTAAAAAGATTATTTTATATTTATATTGTCAGCTAAGAAGTTTACAACATAATAATTGTTTTAAAAGCTTTATAAACATCGTTTAACGTATTTAGTAACCTTAATAACGTTCGATTTACGTTTATGCAAGAACTTTACTATTTTATTAAGTGGTGATTTCCATAGAAAAACGGGTCAAACTCATTGGTTAATTATTTAATCACAACTTCGTATATAATACTTGCAAAGTATTATACATTTCATATTATTTATTTGATTATTTGACTTTGTTATATAATTCACGATACGAATTATATACTTGTTCATTTTTCATATGTAATATATACGGAATATATTACATACTTGTCGTTTCTTTCGAATTATTTTTATTTAAAAACACCAAATATTAAACTGGAAATCTAATCGTTATAACGTGTCGCGTTGACGTAACTATTCATCGGAAGCAAAATAACATTCATCCTAGGCTAGGGGACTTAGCGTTAATATATAATTCGCTCAACTTCTTGATCGAGCGTTCCGGGCTTTCCGTTTTGTGTTGTGCTTATATGTGCATTTCTGCAAATCGTTTCTACAAACATCAATGTGAGTTTATAGCCCCCCTTGTTTTTACTGGTTTTCCATATATTTTTTGGGTGAGAACATGCTTGTTTACAAATGCATTTACATGGTTGATTACAAATTGGTTTACATATTTATTTATATCTTCGCGACTGAGAATCCTTTTACTTGGTCTTATTTTTGATGTGAACAACTCGCTATAACTTGTTTATACACTTCAATGCATATCTTCACGATGAATACAACATTGGTTTTTTACTTTGAGCAACCAATTATTCTTTTACTCGGAATGATTAGGGATTTGCTTAGAGTTGCATTAAACTGTTAATCACTTGGGGGTGAGCGCGAATGTTATGAAATAGATCTATTCGGGATTGATAATCCCTGTTCGGGTGATTAGCTATCATTGGGCAAACGAACGTTATAACATGTCAGAATACGATTGGTTGAGTCTTCAGGGCCAACAATTACATACACATGAATATTTTGAGGAATGCCTGGGTGTTCTTGGAGGGGACACCTATGATGGGTACACATTATTTTCATTAATGCCCAGGTGTTCTTGGAGGGAACACCTACGATGGGTACACTCTTATCTGTGCCTGAATTAATGTGGACATACATACAAGTCTACGTCGCTGTTTTCATGAACTTAGAGTAATTTGTAATAATGGTTTTATAGTCACATGGTATTTTACGCGTGCTTGAATAAAGTTGGCACTTATACCTTGAAACTTTTGTGATATTTATTTTATATATATATTTATATATATATATATATATAATTTATATATATATTTTATACTAATATATTTATATTATACTAAATATATATATAAATGCATACATGCTTTGAACAATTGAGGTTCAACATTCATACGTACCATTTTGTGACTATTTGGGGATTGAAAAATGGTCATGCATTCTTTACAATATTTGGTTCTAAAATATACATACATTTTGGAAGGACATTTTAAGGATTTTAAATGGTATACACACCACTGTACAGAACCTTGGTTCATCAATTATTCTTAAAACAAAATCTATGGAACTCACACCTTTATGTTGACACTTTTTACGCATGTTTTTCTCAGGTGGAATTACGGATTGCTTGGCCCTACTTGATGTGCACTGGTGTCTATAATTTGAAAAGATTTATTCATGGATTTTCTACTTAATACAATGATTCAAATCTTGTTGGGTTATTTTCAAGCTTTTTCTTTGTGATGCAATTATGGGACAAATGTTATATCAATTTCAAGGATTCAACGAGTATACTTTTCAAAACGACATATTTTGGTCATTTCCTCTTGTATCTAGCGCTGTGTATTATGAAGTAACTCCCCCCGGACACATTTCCACTGCGACACAATTTTGGAGGTGTTACACATTCCATGACAAACATTTGTTGAAAACCATTAAGTTCACAAGCTGTTAACAAGAGTCCTACGCATTATCCTTGTGATTCTGCCAGAATAT
Source organism: Tanacetum coccineum (assembly GCA_026074375.1). Classification (NCBI taxonomy): domain Eukaryota; kingdom Viridiplantae; phylum Streptophyta; class Magnoliopsida; order Asterales; family Asteraceae; genus Tanacetum; species Tanacetum coccineum. The sequence continues at coordinate 11,441 of BQNB010077535.1, read as the reverse complement.
TTAGAGTGATGCTCTTTAGCATTCCACAGTGACGAATGGAAATCCTTCCGGAGTCAACCTCAAACAGCACTGCGATAGATGACTTGCGAGATTCTATATGGATCAAGCTTGTGTCAACTGGATATCGATTTTGGTCCAGTAAATGAATTGACGACTCAATCAGAAAGATAGTAACTATCTGATTCACTCTTACCGTGTTGTCTGCTTTGAGACGTTCCGGTAACGAGAACATGCAAGCATGGTGAATCTAATACATCTGTGTTAGAGGATCTTACGCTTCAAGCTGGAAATCCTGTCAAGGACGTTCTTCTTAAATTGAATCTACTTGATCACAAGTACAATATTTATACTGTAAAACGGTCCTCACGGAATCAATGGTTAATGTAACCGAACCGTGATGAATGACAAAGCCATATTCGTCCATATCTGTTTATCACTAACTTTAAAATGCAGGTACTGATAACGATGTTACAACCTCATTCCAGCAGAGTCAAATTCATTACCACATGCTCATATTCAAGCTCTAAAGACATACAATAAGCATCAAGATTCAAGAATCAAAAAAGCTCAAGTTTAAAGACAAAGACTTCCGCAACTCTGATATTCAAGATCTTCCTTAAAGATATCAAGATTATCAAGACAAAGATTGTCAAGGGAGATTTTTAGCAAGCTTTCAAGATGATGCAAAGTATGGGCATGTTGGTCAAGACACAAGATCGCAAGATGGCAAAGATGACAAAAGACAATCAAGGAAAAGATTTAAAGATACCGGAACTAATGACAAAGTCAAAAGACAATGACAAAGTCTCAAGATAAAAGATCACACAACATGAAGGAACAAGCCTACAACAAAGATAAAGACCAAGACTCAAAGATCTCAAAGGCAAAGAATTCAAAGACCTTGCTTCGAGGGAATCAAGAATTCAAAGACCTTGCTTTGGGGGAGATTGTTAGCCTCAAAATATTGAGTCGAATAAGGAATCACGGTCTTTACTTATTAAATGTTGTAATAGGTTAGAAAGGGTCAACGGACTCGTTATTTAAGTTAATTGGTCACGTGTTATGGGATAAAGACAACAAGATCCGAGCCCGGCCCATTAGAAAGACCAACCGGCCATCTAAATATAAATACGCCTTCTCCACTATGGAGAAAGGTTGGTTGCTCATTTGTAAGACTTGTTTACACATAGTAATTCACCATCTCTTTCTCTCTCTACTTTCTTTCTCTAACTTCCTTCTATTTTCTTTTAATCTTCTTATCTTATTTTGATCATGAAGTGTAAGTGATATATTGGTTCCTACAACCACCGCCGCCACTGGAGAAGTTGTAGTTGCCCCCGTAGTCGTCGACGAGAGTGTTTGCATATGATGATTTTTGGTGTGTTTATCAATAAACCACCGAGACCCTGACCAAACCAGTGACCGCACCACCACCAATACCTTCATAGTTGATGTGTATGTGTTTGGTGTGGTTCTGCTCGAGTTGCTCACAGGAAAGCCAGTTCAGGACAACGGGTCTGGCTTGGCCAAGTGGGTGAGTTTTGTGGTTAAAGAAGAATGGACAGTTGAGGTTTTTGATAAGCCGTTGATAGTTGAATGTGCAAATGTATAGAGTATTTCATCCTTGAAGGAAGAAGAAGAGCCATCTATGACCTCTTCTGATCCATGATCATCAAGAAGAGGTAAATATGATGTTAACGAGCATCTTTCTGGTGGTAAAAACAGTTGGATTGGTTAGTTTTTGACTTTTACGGTCCTGTAACGAAGCCCCATTAGGTATCAATTTGTTTCAGACAATAACAGTAATAAAAGCATCAAATTCATGTGACAGATAATTTATGTTTGTGTTTTTTTTTTTAGTTTTAATTTTTGGATATATGAAGATTTGTTGGATCTTGATTTTGGATCTAGGAATAAATGATAGTTGTAGATCTGGCTTGTGAATATGGTTGTGATGGAATAAAAAGTTAAAGGGGTGGAAAATGTTGAAAAATAAAGTATAGGGGTTAAATATAACATTGGTAAAAAAAACAGGATAAATGTATTAAACTAGTGTCACGTCAAATGATTTTCTAAATAGTGGTACAATAGGAAGATTAGTAAAAGATTTGCATTATTTAAAAAAATTAATACTTCAATGCTTACAAAAGGGAAAGATGGAAACTTCGATGCTTTTTCAACTATTAGCACTTTCTTTTCCTCTCAAATTTTAACGGAAGAACACAATATAATAAGTTTAAAACATTTGGATTTCTTTACACCAACGTTGCGTTTGTAGTTGGATTGAATAGGTGAAAATGCAAGACGCTGAGTGAGACCCACCTTCACAAGTGTAGGTATTTTTACTACACACTAGTAGTTGGCAAAACAAATAAAAACAACCCAAAAGTAGAAACAAGAATAAACATTAGATTCTTGAAAGAACATTTCAACATGTATGCCTTTGAAGGAGAAGATGATGGACGTTTATTTGGTCCCGTTGTTGTTTTCTCCATGGCGCACTCATAGTTGCAACGACTTGGAGGAACAACTCTATATACACCACTACTAGTTAAGAGATACACGTCCTTCTTGTTATCTTGCCCAAATGAAAAGATGTAACCTAGCGCCGGTAGTGTATTTCCAGGAACAATGCTGCATGGTATAGGAGAATCTGAAGCACACGTAAATGGAATCTTGCTTGATGTAAAATTCCCGCTATCACTAGGGGTCTCAATGCCTGCCCACATTGCAGTAGCATATAGATCTCCATACACATAACTGCAAAATGCAAGAAGAAGCAAAACATTAACACGTGCCAGAGATGTGCATTCCATCATGTAAGTAGGTTCCTTTTCTATGATTCAGTTCATCCGCTAAAACTATATCACAGACTGTTTAAATGGTGACTTGAGAGTAGAGACCGTATCATGTAAATAAGTAATTGTCTTGAATAGATTAAGTAACATTATTGTTTGTTTTTATATCTAATCGCTTGAGGAAATCATTCTCTTCTTTTCTGGAAAATAGTGAATACCATCTCTAGTTGATCTCTCAGTTATGATTGATATAAAGATGGGGCCTTTTCTTTGGATCAAAATGATACGAGAAGAAATGAAGGCTAGGTGGTCTTTAGATGATTAGAGTCGCAATTAATAGTTTTGCAGCGTACCACAAATCATGTTTTAATTTTCTGATTTTTAAGGCCAAACCAGATATTTGGTTGCGAAAATCAAATTAGCCCATCACTGGAAAGATCGAATTTATGCAATAATCACTTTGAACATGCACATCCGAACAACCAAGAATGAAGATGAAACACACGAAGTAGAATATATATTAAGAGGTCTTTATTACCTTCCATACATGCATGGATCAGTCTTGGACCTATAGAAATACCCTCCGGTAATAGAAGCAGAACCTTCATTCTTATTAACATCAAGATGGCTGTAACTCATCACCGGAAAGATTGGATTTATGGAGTTGGCTGATGTATTTCCTCCTGGAGCCTCTTGAGGAGTGAAAAGGCCTTGTCCCTCATAAATCCGCCATCCGTAGTTCCCATTTTTTATGATCATATTCACCTCTTCATATTCATTCTTGGGATATACAAAACAAAACATCAGGTAAATGGAACACTTGAGTGATAAACATTTTAGTTGCTAAAGAAATAAAAGAGGTGAAAATATCGACTCATTTACTTATTAACTAAGTGAATTTGGTTATGTTAGTGTATAAAGATTCAAATGGTAAAACGAGAAATTAGCTATAAAGAAAACGGGTTAAATAGGTTAAACAGGTCAAAATCGTCTAAAATGCATTATTAATGCCTTCAATTAAACTAGTAACCATAGTCAGCACACAACCAACTCGACCAATCTATTTTGCCACATATAGGAAATAGCATACCTGGCCTATATCACCACAAACGAAATAGGAAGGCCTTTCTGAGTCGAAACTACAACGCCAAGGATTGCGCAATCCTAACGCCCATATCTCTGGTAGCAACTCATCATCTTCCATATATGGATTGTCTGGTGGAATAGAATAGTTTCCCCATAACGCTAATCGTGTGATTTCTTCTTGACCTACAAATTCATCACAAAATATGTCCAGTCGATAAATAATTCGTTAAACATTTAGAAGATGGAACTATTAAATGGCTAACACTGCTCTTTGACCAATGTATAAGTAACTGGTGAAATGAGTCGACTACCTACAGTTTCTCGAAAGTGGCATTGATTTTTTTGATTTAGTACCAACTTTTTGACATAAGATTTAAAATTGGTGACATTAGGGACACTTACTAGGTATCTTATCGATATCGAACCTCATAACTTTCCCCAATAGTGACTTCTTTTTTTGGGCAAAATTCTGAGGATCGCCTGCGCCTCCTCCATCACCCATCATGAAGTATAAATACCCGTCACTAGGTCCAAAAAGAATTTGTCCACCATGATGCCCAGTGTACGGAAGACCCATAGTAAAGATCCTCCTTGCCTCTCCGGTTGAAATGCTCGGAATCTGGTGAAAATATAGAGTGACTAACACAATAACATGGGCATAAAACATGAGGTGTCATTCCAAACATTCACATAACTATATCACCACATCTGAAGAGGTAGGTTGATCCATAATATTATTTATGTTGGGATAACGAGATACACAAAAGTTAAGGCGTGTAACCCGCGAAAGAAGCTTTAAGGGTCAAACCGTTAACCCTTAAACTTTTTACCCTTTTTAAAGTTTTAAGCATAAAAAATTTGGACAAAAGAGTGTTGGTGGGTCAATCCAACCATGAACTTAACCGTTTTGACCCTTATTACTATCGGTAAGATTATAACAAGTACTGTGTTATATTCAGCCACAACAGTTTGATACTGGCACGGCTGCACTGCGTTATCATGTTCTAGTTTTGCTGGATCACAGTTTACATCAGAGTTACAAGCACACCTTCCACCACATTCAGGCCGATCAGATTTATCACAATTAAACGAAGCAAAAAGCCGTCCATTTTGAGTGAAATTCGGATGTATCTCTATAGACATCAATCCCGAACCAGTGTCATAATGAATCTCATCAGCTAGATCAATATATGGGTTTGACTCATCGATATCTAGTGAGCCTCCAGAACCCATTTCTGGAATGGTGGCTAACCATATTTGACCTTTCTGGTTAGCAAAAAAGGCACGGTTTGATCCGTCAGTGTGAGCCACCATATCAATGAAAGAATTATTACCGATCCTCTCTAAACACATCCCTTTTGGGGAATTGTTGGTGATGTTTTTAGTAGTGTTGAAGCTAACTTTTTCGCCACTGAAGCAGACTGAACCATAGGTTGAAGATCCACCTGCTATGTTACAGAATTCATTTACTGATGGCCAGATTTCAGTGAGTTTGCTAGTGGTGTTTGCTGGTATTGCCGCTTGGCCTTGTAACAAAGGCGAAAACGGAGAGTCTTTTATGGACACATTTTGACAGGAATCCCATACGGTTTTGCAGAAGTTGATTGTGGCTTGGCTACTTTGTGATGAATCTGATGAAACTGTTGAGTTGCATAGCACAGGAACTTCTCGACGACCAGTGGTGATCGTGAATAGTTCTGCTGAAAAAGGATCACATTGCTGCAGATATGAAAATTCCAGTAAGTTGCAAAGTCAAAAAATAAGATTCCAATATCTAGTTGTAAACTTGTAGAAGATAAGGGACATCTTATATTAGTTTTATTTAGCATAGAAAGAAACCAAATTACCTCTAGGTGCTCATGCTTGGTCAAGGGACTAGACCTTTTAGACCAGACATTCGAGCCTAACTAGGCTTTGCCTTTAGCCTATATTCTTTTTTATCAAATCATAGGCGATAAAAATTTGCATGAAAAAGAAGGTCATACCGAGCAAAGGATCGATTTGAGAAGTGAAGCACAGCCAGGCTGAGATACATTCATTGATTCAAATTGTTTCCTTATATTCAAATCTTGGCTGGAATCGCAGCATGAAGACTGATTATAAGAACAGAAAACCAAAGGAGTCTTTGGCGTAACCGGTGCTCCTGATTCACACAATTCAGGATCATTAAAACAAACCAATGATCATAAATAATAATACTACTGAGTGAATCATTTATAACCAAATTTCAATTCTGCGTGCATAAAGAATTGGTCAAAACTTACTTGAATCTGTGCATAGAGGATGTGAAAGTGTTGAACTGATATGAATATGAATCAAAGTTATATAACATAAGATGGTCAAATGATGAACAGCCATTGTAGCAATAAAAATGGCTTCTTAATGAGTACTAATTAGTTAGATCATTATTTTCATGACAATCGCAGACTTGAAGACAAAGTTTCATTGACTTCAGATGTCGAAAGAGACAGTTTTAGATGATGTTGTTGACAAGATGCTTTATGGATTGAAAATTTTGCCTTATATGCTTATTATAGTAATATAAGTTATAATGTATGATGTATATGATAGTATTGAATATTATGAGATCTTAGCTTCTGACTAATAAGGACATCAGATTTTGAATAATGGAGGGAGGGGTAACTGGTTGACTTTGTACCTTAATTTCTTAATGCAGAACACAAGGTGGTAGTTAATAGGATCATTATTCTATTACATGTTCTGGAGCTATGGATAAGAGCCACTTTATAGTTAATATTTTGAGATGTGTTTTTATCAGTGATCAACTATATATGTTCACATAAGCAGTTAAACATTGTTAGCAATAGTCTTATGGGAATCTTTTTCACTATAAAATCTGCCTAATTATAATACAGACGAAAAGTTAAAAATAAAAAACCAACTATAGACAGCAGAAATCAACAAACACCTACAAATTAATCTTTTGATTATGACATCAGTAATAAACAATTTTCAGACAAATATATTTGTTTATTAGACCTCTGACTTTCATTTAAAAACCTCAACTTGGGCGAAAAATATATTGTTTCATATACCATACTTCCATAACCAATGTTCCGCTTCATTACGAAAGCTACTTTAAGAGTTTTAAAATGAGTATGATATCTTATGATCCAATGTCTGTTACAAGTATATCTTCAGGATTTTGAAATGATATATAGTACCTCCGATGTTTAGACGTGGTATCAATCGAATCTGACCTCTCAAACTGACATAACTTTCTTCTACATCTAAAACTAGAGGTGTTTTCGTTGGCTTCAGTTGAGCAATATCTTTCCCATGTTGCCAAATGTTACATCCGGCGTATAAAGTTTAGTGTCCATGTAATTTGCTCACAAGTTAAACTAACAGAATTCAAATTGTTGACTGTTACATCTCTGTCGCGTAAAGTTACTCAGACTTCAGGAGATGGTTATAGTTTTCTTCAAAAGAGCTATCACAAAAGGTGACTATTTTGAAATCAAACTTACTCCAAGTAGTACAGCTTACATTATGATTTTTTTGTGAGAGGTACCGCCTAATGGATTGTGACACCCCTCTTCACCTTTACTCACTCGTTGACAGACCACAGTTTTTCTTACCGCTTTATGTTCCATATTTTCTACAGTGCCTTTTAATACTTTTTACTTATCAATATTTTTTTTTCCTTATTTTCATTTCCATGGTTTTATAATAAAAACAAACATATAAAAACAAAAATATAAAAAACAGATTAAAAAAAAGGGTGTCAAAATCCATTTAGAGGGTACCAACAATTGATGAACTAGATGACATTTACATCACACAACGTTATTTCGACAGAAGCATCCTTGGTTAAATTGTAACCAATAATACCATGAAACACCTGTAATAACCATATCTAGAACCAACTCTTTTGCGCAATACCTATAGTTTACGAGTGTAGGCTAGCTAGGTAAACATGCACAAATTTCGGATACATAAACAAGTTAAATAGCAAGGTTATTTTTCTGCTTCACATAGAAAGTCAAAATTTCAGAAACAGTTACCGGTAATAAAACTAATATCATCATATTTGGATAATAAAATAACAAAGTGATTTTAGAGCACTTAAGCTTCGGTGATAGGGTATTCAAAGACAACATCTTTCCCAGAAAGCTTCCTGTAAACTCCAGCAAATGTCTCCAGTTTGTATTCAGTGTCGTTGCGAGCCTTTGGGTTCAAGTAGACCTGAACATGGCAGAAAACCAATCAAACGATAAGCTGACAAGATGGGGCCTCTTTATGAATATTAAAGCCACGGAAAGTAAATTACACACGCTGAGCAGGTCGAGTGATGGGTCAAAACGAGAAAATGTAGTACGAATCAAAATGGGTCCAGTCAAGTAGACACAAGCCTTGTATGCTTTAAAGGTACATGTTGAGCGTCTTTTACAAAGAAATGGGACAACAAAACCACCTACAGCGAAAATACATAAAATGTACCTTGATGAGTTTGGAGCCATCGAGTCTGTATCGAATGCGTTTTCCAACGATCTCAGCAGGATGGACGATGTCCTCAAGCATGGCCTCATGCACAGCAGTAAGTGTTCGGGATCGGGGTCTCTGAGCTGCAGACCCTTTCTTTGGTGGCCTCACAATCCTTCGAGTGGCAAGGAAAACCACATCCTGGCATCATTTGAGCAAACCATGCACAACTTCCATTAATGATGGCTAAAAAAGTAGGTACTAAACTACTAATATAAGTGGCACTTTGTTGCAAAAGAATATCTGATACATCATGTGAATCAACGAATGTGTCATTTCAGAAAACTAAACTGAAATTCAATGTAACAATTTCTACATCTAAAACACGAGTCGATTGAGGCATAGAAAGCCTAACATACACTGCAATAAATTAAAGACAATACATGAAAAAGATTCTATTGAAGTACGAAACCAAAACCAAATTCACAATGGATTCCTAATTTTACTATTCTAGAAATCAATTCTACATAACATCCTAATAGCAAACTGTAACTTTGAAAATAAGAATTGAAGTATGTGAACACCATACTCAAAATTGTTTTTTAGTAGTACAAAAAAACACACACCAAAAGTATGTTGACTTCATTAATAGCTAAGTATAATAAGAGCCTCTACTCTATCATTCAAATTGCATCGGTGGATATAAGTAATGAATCACACAACATACAACTCAGAACATGCAACAATGCATGTATTCCATCACTTTCATTAGCGTCATTAAGAACAAAAATTACACCAACAAAAGCTGAAATTATGTTAGCTACTGTACTACACTATTCATAACGGTATTCTATTAAGCTATACATAGTAGAATAAAATAAAACTGACATTGTGAGCTACAATGTTCAACAACTTTTAATAACTACTAAACAAATTCCCCCTAACTATGAAAATAAAACTAAACAAATCATCCTAACTATGAAAATAAAACTAAACAAATCATCCACCTTAGCGATATCAGATAACCACCACTATATTCGGGACTCGGGTACTGATATGATTTTGACCCCACATCAGTATTATGTAAGGGGTATTTTCATCCACTGAAAGAGATGGGAATGATATCCAAAGAAATCTATTTTCGTAAAGTAGCTTCTCTAATGTCAATTACATAAGGTTTTTGAGACATGTAACTATCCTCAAACATTTGAAAGATGTTATCACAAAAGCAAGCACATAGTCATACTTTAAACCCACATTTCAATGAGTCGTAAATAAATAAAAAAGTGAAACTTTAAACTCAAAAGTCAACACTACTTAAGAATGAAGGCTATTAAGTTCAGTGTTCACACTTCGTTATAATTCACACCGACTAATTAAAATGTGGTTTAATGTATGAATATGTGCAGGATTGTGTTTCAAACATTTGGGGATGGACACGCGTTAGAAAAACCTCATATGATTGACACTTAAGAAGCTACTAAGGAAAAAGATTTTTTGGATAATCGATCATTTCCTTCTCCGAGTCTAGTGAACAAAAGTAACACTCGCGTCAAAACTTTTGTGGGATTAAATCATGTTAGTTATAGGCTAGAGTAGAGACTTGCATGGGTTCTACACTCTGGCACACATCATTTGTTGATATTCTGTGTCTTAGAAGGAATCACTATTTGGATTTTCACATAGTCATCAAGGTTGCAAATATAGTGTTATTTTAAGTAATATCGTTGAGGTGGATACATTCCTGTACGTGTTTGTTTTCAGCTTTATTTCATTAGTTATTAAAAGTTGTTAAACATTTGAAGCTCGATATGGCATTAGTATTTCAGGAGCTGCCTTTTTTGAGAGATGATTGCTACACTGCTACACTACTACACTAATAGTAATAGTCATTCATAATGTTATCATAGTTAATAAGCTATGATAACAAATTACACAACAAGAAAGGAATCAAATTGAAGCACGGGTACCTTTCCACTGAACTTCTTCTCAAGTTCTCTCACAAGCTTAGTATGAATCTTGCGGAATGGTTTGCTCAATCTATACGGAACATGGATCACAACAGCTTTCTTGTTACCGGCAACATCAATCTGGCTGCAATCAGATAACAAAGACAGACCATATAAATCAACCAATAAAAAACAAACTCTATGTTAACGTCCAATCCAAAGACACGAGCTTTACCTTGCAGAGTTAATGTACAAGTCCTTCAAGTCACTCTTGAGCTCTTGGTGTGTATTCTCCAAGTCAAACAATGCCTGCATTATTCACAAGCTAAAAGATGAAAACCAATTCATAACGAAATCATAACCGCAGTAACTAATAGCGCAAATGTCAAGAATAGCAATGCACTTAAGCCCATTCAAAACCTTTAATTGGCAATAAGTGCATAATAAGTATACGTACAAAGAGTTAATCATTTTGCAAAGTAGTTTGCTATTATGACATTTACGAAATAGTTAACGAATCAAGTTCCATAGTAAGATAGCTGAAAACTTTAACAAAAAATAACCTGAGCAACAGTCTGCTCAAATTCAGTGGGATCGACACCCTTATCCTTAGAAATCTTCTTCATTGAGGTATACATCTTCAGATATATCTGCTCGTTATAACAATCATTAAAAAAATACCACATTCAATCAAACTCTAAATCATATACTAAAATATAACCATCCTTTTCGGATATTGCAAAAAGCAAAAAAATATAAACTAAGAGGGTGTTTAAATTAGCTTATTGTTTGGCTGATAGGTTTATTGAAATTAGCAAAAGCAACTAAGTTCATTATTTTAAAGCTAAATAGTTTATTTAAGTTCATAAGCTCAAAATAATAAGCTATATAAATTTGAGATTAGTTACTCTTGAAAATTCAATAAGCCTATAAGCCCCAAAAATTAGCTAATCCAAACAACCCCTTAACTAGCACGAGCCAATGTGGGTATTAAAGTTGCATCTTTTAACTTTAAAGAAATCTTAGCCAAAATAACATAAAAGTTTAAGGGAGTGTTTTCTAATCTTAATCGCGCGCTTACTGATTTCAGCTTATTTTTAATAGGCTCAAACCCATAAGTTTCAAAATAGGTGTTTGTTCAAGCTTATTTACGGGCTTATGA